>RXOD01004071.1:0-29793 GCA_005223375.1 Amoebophrya sp. AT5.2
CCCGCGGCTACTCGCGTTTTCACTGCACGGTCCCGCGCGGAACATGGCCGTGATTGAGAAGAAAGGCAAAAGAACCGACGCACCCGCGCCCACCTCCGCGACCGCTCGCACCCTAATGGGGAACGGGCCCCTCGAGGTTTTGCTTCCGAACGGCAGCGCCCTCCCCGAGCCCTGGCGCCGGTCCACCCCCTTTCCCACCATTATAGGTGGGTGGTACGTGTTTCGGTTCTTCCTCTCCATCCCGGTGGAGTTCGCAAAGCAGGAGGTGGCAAAACAAGCCTACTACCGGTCGAAGTCGGACGAATTCCAGTGGTGGCAGGCGAAGGTGGCGAGCGGGTTTACTTCCCGCCTGCCCCTGAATTTGCTGGGGAAGGACGGGGAGAAAATGAAAGTGGTGGCGGAGGAGGCGGAGAGCATCGCGGGGCTGTCGTTCGGCTTCCTGGAAGGGCCGGAGTTCAGTGGTGGCGACTACGGTCTTAGTGCTGGCGCGGGGGACGATGAACAAGGGCACGAGGTGGGAGGCCAACATCTTCTGGGGAGTGCGCTGCTGGGGGGACTGGGTAGTTTGACCGGTCTCGGCAGGAGGTCTCCCCGGGCACGCGGAACGGCTTTTGGTACTATCGGTAGTTGTTCCGCTTCTTCTGCGGGCCAGACAGTGAGCACGGGAAGGAGCCGACTGCCCATCTCGAGTCCGTTCTTCGGCGTCCACAATGCGCGCGGCTGGAGCGACGGCAGTGTGGAGTGCACGCACGACGGCCGCGTTTTCGCAGAAGACTCGCACGGCCAGCACCCCCCCGTGCAGTTTCTGGATGACGACGTCTTCGCCGAGGTCAGCGAGGGCGCGACGGTCGAGTTGCGGGAGAAAACGGCCGCGCGGAGGTTGGCGACGTTTCATGGGCTGCCGTGGCACTTCACGAAACCGCACGTGGAATTCTCGTGCTACATCCCGGCGCACACGCGGGACTACTTTCTCTTGCGTGTGGTGGACCTCACGAGTGCACCAGCGTCCTCTGCAATATTAAACGCTTGTTCCGAGGACGCCGACGCCGCTTCCCCCTTGATCGACGAGTCTTTGTGCCTAAAGCTTTATTTTGCCGACCCGATACCGGAGCGGACGAGTTTTGTGCCTCTTATCCGCGTGCCGGAGAATTTGGCGAAGCAGCAAGGGTTCGAAGTGAAACTCATCTGCCCCAGAGAACTAGGGGCCGCCGAAGCGGCGTTTCTACGAGCCGCTGACGCCGCGCCCGGCGTTTCAGCTTCTAAAAGTAGTGCTAATGGAGGGGCAGGAGCGACGGGGACCGCGACCACCCGAACCCGGACGTTCGCGCAGCACGTTGCGGCAGGTGCGCGCATCGACCGGCGTTTACCACTGGCGCCTCGGTCGCTGCTTGTTTGGGGAGCAGACGGACAGTACTACGAGGAATCTTCACTGGATGCGGACCGTTTGGACGTGATGGAGGGTCCTCAACAGCAGCGCGTCGCCGGCGCTTCCCCCAAGAAGGGAGCTGCAGCGGCCAAGACGGCGCAGCCGCAGCAGTCTCGCGGGAAGATGAATAACACGAGTCCACAAAATCAAACGCAGCAGCAAAAGCGAGGACACCTCCACTCCCCCGCAACACAAGCCCAACCGCAGCACTCCACCCACGACGCCCTCTCCGAGGAGTGGCATTGCTTTCTTTGCGGCGAGAAGAACGTCGGCTTCACGCACGTGGGAGACGAAAAAGGAGAGAAGGCGCGGGTGTGCAAATCTTGTGGCAGGAAGTCGATGGCGGACTGGTTGTGGCACCCACAGGCGGACAAGAACCGCATTCGCACCCGAGTCGCACTGGAGGAAAAGGAAAAGCGGAAGCCGCTTCTGGGGAGAGGAACCGCAACTACGGCGGGTCCCCATAGTACAAGGACAGAGAACTATGCTAGCCAGGGCCCCGCCACCAGCACTGCGCAGGTGGTCCAAGTGAGTTTGACGAGTGCAGAAGACTATCAGCGTCGCATGATGCACGCCGATGCGAGCGGCGAAGCGGACAAGCACGTGCACGTTCGCGTGTTCCAAGAGCACAGTCCAAGGACCAAGCTACAGAACACCCGGTCTGCGTCCTCCACTCGCGGCGGCATCACACCCACGGCGACGCCCCGGCGGAGTACGGATTTGAAGCCACCGAGAACAAGAAGTAGTGCACCAAATGCAACGGGCCGTCAAGCAGGCTATGAAGACTGCTTGGCGGCCCGTTGCATTTGGTGCACTAAGAAGTCTGAAGGGAGAACTTGCGTCCGCAGTAGCAGCGGGCGTAAAATGGCTCCCGACTGGTATATGAAGGGAGAATCTGCGTCCGCAGTAGCATCGGGCCTGAAATGGCTCCCGACTAGTTTCTGAAGGGGTAGGCGTTGCGTCCGTGGTAGCATCGGGCGCCAAGTGGCTCCCGGCTGGTGTGTGATGGTGTAGATACAGCATCCATCGTATGACCAACCGTGGAGGTCGATTGGCTTCCGCCCTTGCGCTGGGACGAAGGAGTGCGGGCTTTCGCTCGTTGGCGCCTTCGCTGAAGCTCGGCCGCATGGTTGCGCGCATTTCTCGCGCGCACAATTTTTCCCACAGCCATAGCACTGCGCCGTGTCTTCGATTCGGTAGTGATTGTCTGGATCTCAAACTTCCGAAATTTTCAGCTAGTTGCCTCCGAGCGTTACAAGTATTTGATAAGTCTGTGGCAAGTCTCGGACCCCGGCTTTTCGGGGGTGGGTGTTCCGGGTAAAAGAAGTAGTGCACCAAATGCAACGGGTCGCCAAGCAGGCTATGAAGACTGCTTGGCGGCCTGTTGCATTTGGTGCACTAAGAAGTCTGAAGGGAGAACTTGCGTCCGCAGTAGCAGCGGGCGCCAAGTGGCTCCCGGCTGGTGGTCGTCCTTGTACATGTACACCTACTATGCCCGCTTATCCGGCTTGTATCCAGTCGCGGGCAGCTTCAGTCATATCAACTTTCTAGCACTAAACGACAGCACCACTAGCATGAGCACTAATAAGCCTAATCCTGTTGAAGTTGATGCACTTCGCTAGACAATAGTCCTGCACGTTCATAGACTACTACTGCTATCTGTTAACCGCTCTGAGATTGCCTCCGCATAGCAACCTACACCAGGACGAAAGCCCTACTGAGCCGACAAGCCAACTGTGGCTTCCTCCTGGTGGATTCTCTAATCAAAGTAGTGCACCAAATGCAACGGGCCGTCAAGCAGGCTATGAAGACTAGTCTGAGAAGCCACTGCTTGGTGACGTGTTCGTGATGAAAGACCTTGGCGCCGCGGCGGTCACTGACCCCTTCCCAAGCCCTCTCCCAGATCCTTTCCCGAACCCCTTCCCGAGCTCTCTCCTGGGCCCCTTCCCGGACATGGACGTCTAGACATAGACTTTAAGTCATAGGATGGGGGTCGAGATGGGGGGTGAGATCAACACGTTCGATTTTTTGATGCTGAAGATAACGAACGCAAATCACGATAGGCATGCGACCTGAGAGGAGCACACTTTTGGGGGGGTAGCCTCTAGACGTCGCCCTTCAGCTCTGTCCCCATGTTATTTCTTCATTTTCTTAGCTGTTATTGTCTTCAGCTTTTGTCTTCAGCTTTTTCTTCATCTTTACCCCCAGATCTGGGACCCCCAAAGCGGCAATAGATCTTAGACTATATACAATAGTGCACCAAAAAATGCAACGGGCCGCCAAGCAGGCTATTTCAAAATTTTTCATTTTTCAAAAAGTCCGCCGAGCAAAATCATGAAGAATCCCTGGCGCGAGAGCTGCACGGCCACGCCGAAATTCTGCCCGGAAGAAGAAATCGACCTGCGCGCCGACCTGCAGCAGGGACAGAACTTTGACGTGCAGTCTAGTGGCGAGCGCGGAAGGGGACGCCCGGCGCGGGACGACGTCGAGTATCGGAACGTGTATGTCGCACCGAAGAGCCGGAATGACGTACCACTGCCGGCGGAAGTAGTCGCCTGGATGCGCGAAAACGGCGAGTGGGCGCTGTGGGAAGGAGGAACTGGTGGAACTAAAAGTGCTAGATCGAATTATACGCAAGCGAACGCGATGAAGGCCCGCTCGGGCGTGGGCTCGGGTAGAGGAGATGAGACAAAGGACATCCTGGCACAATTGATGTTGTCGGGGGGCGCGCCGTCGAGCAGTTCGTCCTCAGAAGGCTTCACCTCCACCGATGAGGGGGGGCCGGGACCGTGAGTGCCGACGCCCTCACCAGTACTTCAGGAGGATCCACCATCGCAAAATTAAGATTTTGGTTTTCGTGAAGATTTTGCTGTCGAAGTCGACACCCTGATGCGAGCGGATCGTCAAGAAACAAATACAATGCCACAAGAGAAAAGAGCAGCGGGCGATTCCTAGACCACTGGCTCTATCTGCGGCCTTCTTGTTTTCTGTCCTCGTTGTAACATCCAGCGGTATCTTTTGCCATTCCGTGATGATTGATTATAGATTTTGATCGGGTTGTAACGTGAGTCGGCGCTTTTCCAAATGTGAGATGAAAGTGGTATCATTTTCACTTTGTACGTGGTCGGTAGGTCGCAAAAAATTCGCATCGATCGGTGGACTCACCTCCAGCGCTTCCGCTTCCTCGTGGGGCATCACCGGCCTGGTGGGTATGTCGTCGGTCTGGGCATGACCTGCTCCTGCGCGAAAAAAAAATTAGTGGAAACGGACTTGGAGGAGCCGGCTCCCAACCGTGGTAGAGAAGCGACATCCTCGGTACCCTTCTCCTTCTTGATGGTGGCAAGCGTCTCCATCAGCAACATAGTATATCAAAGATAAGAACGTAGACGTAAATACTGTCAACAGAACAAAAAAAAATTACTCATTCATTCATCGATAAACAAGGAAGGTGAGAAGCGACCTGCGCGTCAACGACAGCGAAAAGCGAAAAAACCTCCTCCACGCCCAACAAGTCAGCGAGAAAAGAACCAAGAAAAAAAGTCAAAAAAAAGAACCTCTCTCCCAAAATGTTGTCCAAGATGATGCGTGCGGTGGCAGTCACCGCCTTCGGCGGCCCTGAGAACCTGCTGGTGAGCGCGATTGTGGGCCCTGTTTCCACTCATCAGGTCCGTTTTATTCATGTTAGTTTTATGCTGGTTGATCTTGCATCCATCCTGCGGGCTCTTTGATTTCGTTTCTTTAAGAGAGACGCCCTACCTTTATTCCCAACCATCAGGTCCGCAAGCACAGCACCAACTTCCTGGAACTGGACGTCACGCGCAAACAGAGCGAGCACCACACGCTGGAGAAAAAAGCTGAGAAAATCGCGAAGCTGCGTCAACATATCAACGATCTGCTGCAAGAGCTGTGGAATTAATTTGTTGCAGAAAATCCCCGTTCGGGATAAAATGGGCTATATCATGGAGCTGCTCTCCTCGAAGTTGCCGGAGCGCCTGCGCGGTGCCGCCGCTTAAGGGCTGTGACAACCTTGGCATAGATTTTTTAGAGAGTAAGTCCACGCTCAAGTTCCTCCTTCTTGAAGAAGAAGATGCATGTTGGTCATCCCCGGCCTGGTCTTGGAGCTGACGCGATCCTACTTTTTTGTCTGTCCCTCCTGGCGTACGAGTGCTCGCTTCCTTAGGGTTATGCACGCGTGGCCAAGCCCAAGGGATTGTGACGAAGACGAGAGCAGTCGTGCCGCACTTCCGTCTTGGTTGGTGATCAGCATCGATCTCTACGTACAGTCGTGAGTGACGATGCTTATATTCCGCTTTCCTTTATAGTTTTACTAGGTTTTTAAAAGTACACACAGGCTGGCCCTGGTGTACACGCAGCCTGGTGTGGCAGGCACTGCACAGGCGTGATAAAAGGCGAAAGCGAAACCATAGTTCGTTGGTGTTTCTCTATAGTACACGTGACGTTTCTCTTCCTGTTCGATTCATCTCTCCATCCCTTTGCCATCAATCGTACAACTCGGAGCCTGATCGATCCCCGGAGTGTTGCTCCACCAGCCTCGAGTGCCATCATTATACTCTTACCGTCGCACCACTGCTAATCTGCGGCTGCGCGATGTGTTGCATTGTGTGCTCTCTGCCAGAACAAGTGGACGCACGACACTGCCAACAGATGTGTACTACACTACCTCCTAGGCTAGGGCCGAGAGTCTAGATACTGTCCTGGAGGTTGTCGCGGCGCGCGCTAAGTAGCGAATGTGGAGCCGCAAAAGGAACTACAGAAAGGGGACGATAGCAGTCGTAGCACCACGCCGTTGGCGAGTCCGAGTGCGGAACCCGGGGCCGTGTCGGCCAAGAAAGACCTGCCCAGCGACGAGGCTGAACAACTGCCCAGCGAGGCTGCTGCTGCTGCTGAAGCGGGACGCGGGCCCGTGCCGGCCGAGAAAGACCTGCCCCGCGTCGAGGCTGAAGAACTGCCCACGCCCAGCGAGGCTGCTAAGCCTAAGCATCCCGATGATCAGGCCCCGGACTACTCATCCTAGCGCGATACGGGAAAGGATGATTGATTCGGAGAAATGATAGCACAAGACCAAGAGTAAAAAAATCCTTGGGTTATTATTTATCGCACGGGCACGACGTCTTCATCTACTAAATGCATGGAACGACACGACGGACGAGGAGGAACCGTGATCACAGTCATGAAGATGATGACTAAGTATCATTATCACTCACTGTCTCTGTCACTGCTGCTGGTGCCGGCGCCGCCTTATGACTTTCACTCATTTCGTCATGACTTTCACAACTTTCGTAGTAGATGACTAAAAGCGTATTAAACCTAAACAGTAACAGGCGGAAGAATAAAATTACTTTCAACAGCTGCAACTTTGCCGTGTAAAGTAGGCGCCGTCCTTGTTCGTTGTGTTGTGGTTAAACTACCATGAACATCTCCGTCGTCACGCACGCAAAAGCAAGTGCGTGCGCAACTTGCATCATGTGCGACTATATTTATTTATTGATCGACGACCACAAGAACGCGCAGCTCGTATAGATAAGTACTCAAACAACATTATTTTCGGTTCTAAACAAAGCAAAGACTGGGCTAGTGCCAGCCTGGCTGTAGAACCGGTATTCTGGTCATAACTCAAGGTGTCAGGGTAAAATAGAAAGTGACGCCACAGCTTGTAATAAATTGTTGAGCGTAGCCCTAAAATAAAAAAATAAAAAGGCAAACCACCGCCACCCAGAAGTACGTCTATTCAGAACAATAGTGCAACACGCTATCGTTCTCACCTCACGCAATTCCTATTTTTCACATGTCTCACGACCCTCTCTCTCTGAGAGAAAGCAAATATAAGAAACTACGTACATAAATATAATGTAGCGGCCGGTAGTACAGGCACAGGCTGAACAAAATCAAAACAAAACAAGCCGGCATATTATAGAAGTACGCTGTACCTGTACGCGCAAACTATAATATTGTTCGATGGGGGAAGAGGAAGTCGAAGTTTTGCAGTAATAATAGATGGAATCGGGCTTGCTCGTAGTGCAATGGACATTTACTCCCAGGTGGGCATATCAATCAATGGACGTGGCCATTCTCGAGAAAAAGCCAAGTAGCAACCCATGTCGCGGCTTGTATTGGAACACCTTTGGGAAACACGTTTGGAGATATGAAGCATTGCCGTGATCGTGATCTGCTTGTGATGAAATTGTGCGCCAGTTTTCCGGGCCCGCAGCGCTGGACTTCTGCAGCGACCACTGACGTTCTCAACAGGTGGAACACTGAGTTGGTGTTTCTTCATCTGTGTTCGCGACGGTTCCAATAATAATTAATTTATTGTTCGCACCATCCAGTACTTACTAGACTCGAGACTCCCCCGGAGGGGCGGCGGCGGCGGCGGGGCCTTTCGCCTTATTTTTTCCAGCCGCGGCAAGGGCAACGACGACGCCATAACAACGGACTTGAGCATCTGGTGCTTCTGCAGCTTTTATATCCACCTCGTATACCATTACCAAAAAGAAAAACAAAATCCTTAAATTATGCATGCGGAACTTGGATAGTAAGCCATGCACCTCCTTGTCTCCCTCTTCTTGCTTCAGCAAGCTAAGTACATCCCTGTGCAAGTCAGTGTTTCACACGTTCCCGTATTTTCTCAGACTGGCAACCGTTTTCACTCATCGAGCTTACCTCACAGTTCATTAGAAGTACGCCAGCAGTGAGAGTGACCGACAGAATGGAGGAAATTGCTCGCGAGTTGGTTTCTCTGCGGGAGACGGGCGCGGTGACTGCTGCATCTTCGGGACTACTTCGCAAGAAAGCGCTCTTAGGGCTGCAGCCCGCCGCCATCGGCCTGCCCTCGTCTACAAATCTCGCGCCTCTGCAGCCCATCAAGCCGCTACAGCTTCCAATGTCTCAGCAGAGTCGTGGTGTCCCTCTTCTGTCGTCCATTGGCGCGGAGCAGGTTCTCTTGTCCACGGCCACGAAAAACAGTACCGCAAACGACCCCAGCGTATTAGGCGCTAAGGCTTCTTTCCTTGTGACTGCGGTGTGGCAGGTGGCGACCGGGTCCACGCCGAGCGAACATGCTGATTCGTTCGTCTTCCTCACTGCGATGGTGAGCGCAACTCTCGAAGGAGTTTGCGTGAAAGCGCTCGGGCTACTCAGGGCGGAGGCGGCGCGGGCGGCTGCGGCGGGGGGCGGAGAAGGAGAAGACGAGTTCACAAAACGCGCCCGCGAGTTGGAGACCACCCTCTGCGCGGCTGCGGCGGTGCTTTTTCGGGAGCGTCTGGTGGGGGATTTGGTGGGCGGCGGCGCTGGCAGAAATAAGATGACCGCGGCAGAGCGGCAGCAGGATGATGTAGTTGGCGACCACGTAGATTTTCCCGCAACGCGAAGGTTCGACGTCCTCACCGGAGGAAATATTGAACGGGGCGGTGGAGCTGCCGATATTAAAGGGAATGAAGATAAAGAAAACTCGGAGCCGCAGGAGCTTCGTCGTACTAACCACGGTGAACAAGCTCAAGCTCCTCAAGACAAGCAGGACAGCAAGGACCAGAACCACGACGATAGTTCCGACTACACTTTTCTGAGCGGGTCAGACAGTGGGTTGGCGGAGCGGGAGTTTCTGGGCAACATGTGGCGGCAGGTGGAGTGGAAAATACTGCATGGCGCGCGAAAGGTCCGCGCCAAGATCCGGAAGTTGTTTTTTCTGGCGAAGTCGGAAAAGATGCTCGGAAAGCTGCACGGCGACGCGGCGAGAAGGGTGGCGAACGACAAGAAAAAACTCGTGCGGGAGCTGGGGGCAGAAATGAAGAAAGGGGGGAGCATGATGGACGCGGCGCCGGTGGCTGGTGGAGGTGATGCAGATGTTAAAGCCGAAACTGATGTAGTAGAGCGCAAGACGAAGAAGAAAGAGGACCTAATCGTCGTTGTGGAGGATAAAAGTGTGGGGGGCGATCGAGCTGATGATGATGGGGAGAAAGAAACGCAAACCAGCGCCGCGGGAGACCGGGGGGATCTAAAAGGGCCAGGAAAGAAGAAAGCAAAAACTACTTCTGCAAAGTGGAGTAAAGTCGGCGCGGCGGGGGCACACCTACACCAGAAAACTGTCGAGAACAAGCAGCAGCTTTCTGCAGCAGCTGCCACTACTGCGGCAGCGCAGAACAAATTGCCAGTTCCTCCGCACCCGACTGCAAGAAGCAGCGGCGAGCAGGAAAACAGCACGAGCAACATGTGCACCGCGCGGTCGCACGATTCCGCCGATTCCTGCCGCAATAGTACCGGCGCAGAGATGGAGATGAAGGCGAGCACGGGCTCTGGTGGGCAAATTACTCAAAGCCTGCCCCAAGAGGTCCACCAGCCAGTTGTCCGAGAAGAAAACTATAACGTCGTGCGGGACATTTCTAACTGTTCGGTCTCCAATTCCAACGCGGCGTTCGTTTCTTGTGTTGGCACCGGTACTTCTAGTCCCGGCGATGCTTCTTCCGCCGATGGTCGCGTTTCCGCTGTCTACCCCGAGCTCGACGCTCCGTGGGACGTTTCCGGCGGCTGCGCGGACATGGAGAGCGAGCTGGTTGGGGACGAAGGTCAAGTAGAGATGGGATCGGGCGGTGAAGGTGAAGCTTTCCTGCTCCAGGAGCCGGACCGCTGCTCTCCCGGCGACCACGGGCAGGGAGACGAGGACGACGAGGCGGAGGATGGCGGTTTGAGGTCGGTGGGCAGCTGCGGGGGTTTCGCGTCGGACGGCTTCGCGTCGGAGGAGGACGAGGAAGCCTCGAAGGCCTCGAGCTCCAACTCGAGCTCCAGCAAGAGCAACCTGTTCGGCCCCCTTTCTGCACGAACGGGGGACGACGACGGCTGTAGTGAGAATCCCCTTGTTGTGCTCGGGTCGGCGCGGCGCCCGGCGCCCGTCTCTGTTGTGATCGCTGACAGCCGTCGCGAAGAAACGTTAACGTTTTTTCGCGGCCCCACTTCTGCCGAAGCGACAACATCAGCCACATCAACGTTGGGCGAGCCCGCAACTTCTACGGCCATCCTCGGAATCGGTGCCGGCGTCACCGTCGTTTCGCCTGCGATGGTACATCAGGCGTCCCCAGAACAAGGACCCTCTGGAGCAAATCCCCACGACAAAATGGCTTCAGTAGATCCCTCTGTCTCGTGGTCTGTAGAAGACGCCTCTACTGCCCTAGAAGCGAGTACTAGTGCGGCCAGCGGTGTTTCTCCACAAGAAGAGCCGCAAGAAGAAGCCTCGACGGCTGGAACCAAAATGAAGACGCTGACCTTAGAGGAGGAGAAAATTGTTGCGGCAGGCGGGACCTCTACAACTTGTGCGGAAGCGGTTGTCGGTGTCGCGTCTGAGGAATTTCTGGCACTCCAGGAGAAAAAGTCTGGGGAGGATCCAGCTGCTCGTGTCAGTAGCATCGTTCCGGCTTGTCCCGAATCCTTCTCTACGAGCACCATACCTTTGTATCCGCGGGGAACGGACGTGACGAGTGTCATGACTACGGATTTGTCCTCGTGCCTTCAGCCTCAGCAGTCGCCTTCGCCTCAAAAGCACAAGCAGTATTCGCGCGCCTGCCAGAGTCCTGGGAGCATCACTAGCACGCCGCCGCTGTCGCGCGCCGGAGATCTTCATGAAAAACCTGCTGCAGGAGATGTTGAAAATGCTCTGACGTCGGGGGTGCTGCGGCCGCGCACTGTCGACCTGCGTGAGACGGTTCAATACCCTGTCGGGCATCAGCGACCCACGACGACCTCCACTGACCTGGTTGGTGCTCCTCTGTTGACACGAGGGGGCGGCGCGGCGGAGCGCACGGGGAGCCGCGAAAAAATTGTGATTCGCCGGTATTTCCGGTACCCGGACTACAAACTGCAGCAAACGGAAACTGTCGTGCGGGATCGGCTCGGCGGGCGCGGGCCGGAAGAAAAGGGACAGCTCCACCAACCCCAGCAGCTGGTCCCAGCACACCAGCGAGCGACGAGGACGACGCCCATCATCGTGGCGGCGGGGCGGGGGGGTTCCTGCACCGGCGGGTCGTCGTCACTAGTTGGGGGCTACGCGGCGAACACGAACACGAGCTGCACCGGGACTGGTGCGCAAGTCCTACCCGCTGCACAGCTGCTTCCGCCGCGGGTCGCCATGCCGAAACTGGCGTTCAAGCGACAACCCTTTCAGACCACCGCGGAAACGGTCTGCGGGACGATGGCCGGTTCCTCGAGCAAGGGGACGAAGCACATCAAAAACGACGTCGGAGCGAAGAACGCGACCACTACGGGTGCGGACGAACAAGAACATCGGGCGCAGGCAGCGTCCGTAGCTACGGTAGCTCCTCCAACATTAGCGGCGACAACGACCAGTCCCGTACATCACGTACAACCACACGGCCAGCAGCATCGCGTGGGCCGCGGGTTCCAGTGGCAGCATTTTCCGGACTTTCGCACGATGGTGGCGCAAGCGGCAGCCACCGCGGCGGTGACGTCCTCCTCGGGTGGAGGGCTTCTCCCGCAACAAGAAAGCCACGACCAAAGAGCTGCGATGGTGGAGAAGGAAATCAAGACGCCTTCGCCGCGGAAGAGCAGCAATCCGTCGACGACTTCGTGTCGGGCAGAGGTGGAACCGGAACCGGGGATCCCAGAGTCCGGTGTGCGGGCACCGGCGCATGTGCGCGAGACGCAAGTGCTCGCAGAAATGGCCGCGGCGCGGCGGGAGCAAGCGCAGCCACAGCTGTCGGCGGCGAAGTACAACGAAATGTATGACAAAATCAGCCACGAAATCTACTCCAGAATCTTTCAGCAGGGCGGACGAGGCAAGGAGACTTCGGGCAGCGGAGTCTGTGCATCTTGAGGCGAGGATGGGGGAGGGGGATGGGTGCGGGTGGCGCGCTGGAAAGAGGCCTGATGCGCTCCTGGTACTGGGGGGCTGCAGACGCAGCTATGTTTCGTACTAAGACTGCCTAAAATGAACATGAGCAAGAACTTCTTGCAGTTTCCACTTTCTTGCTCTTCAGCGTGGAGGTCCTCTGTGGCTGTGCTGGAGGGAACACTTCAATGTCTATAGTACTCTTCTTCATGATGGTGATGGTTCCCACGAGCAGCGATTTGATAGCTTTTGAACTTTTGGAGCTTTTGAACTGAGGAAGTGGACTGCTGAAACGTACTGAGGCACTGTTTTGGAGCTTTATTGGCAACTTCTGCAGAAATCATGGTATAGATGGAACAAGATCATCATTGTTGAAGCGGTCGCGTGCGGCGCCTTGTGTTCGTGTTGTTCTCAAGCAAGATCTCTCTGAGGCCGAGCTTCGGTAGCTGCCGTTGAGGATTTGGACCATAGATCCTGCTTTCCCACGACTAGCTGTGCTCATCCAGTTCCAAAGCATGATGTACCAACCAGATGAATCATAGCTGTGAGAGGATACCGATAAATATAAATTTGTTCAGTCTATCGCTATCCGCCAACTCTGAGTGAAGCACACTTGTCTGCCCAGGTCCTGTTCCACGTTCGGCGCAGCCAAGGAAGTAATGGTTGTGCCGAAGCCGCGCGCTTAGCCTGTTTTGAATTTGATTTGGTGAAGCTGAAGGATGTAGTTTTTTAGTCCTGCTGGTGGTGCTGCTGCTGGTTTAAGTACTTTTCGAGAGAAGTGTCTGTAAGCCCTGACGAGGAGAAGGTACAACATCAGAACATTTGTAAAAGCTGGGTAAATCATCATTAATTCCCCAACATGGCGCGCGCACCTCGGTTTGAGAGCGGGATTTGGCACCCTTCCGAGCACGACACGTCGGCGTCAGCTGCTGGAGGTCGGCAATCCCAATTTCCGTACGTGGACCGCGTATGGGAGAGGCGGAGCGTGGTGCTCAGTCCCCCGGGCGATTACGAGGGGATGCTGGCGGAAATCGCTCAGTTCTTCGACGAGCGGCAGATCGACCCCGGCACCAACCCTTTTCGCGCACGGAAATCGTACCAGAGGAATGACATCGACGACGTTCTTCATCTTGGCCACCCATCGGACGAAAGAAACGAGGACGAGAGACAAGCGCAAGAACCGCGGTCCCCCCTGATCGACGAGTTCTACTTTACGGTGGAGGGCGACTGGCTCACGGCGGACATCGGCGACGGCTTTGTGCGCTTCGACATCTCCACGGACGCAGAGGTGGACACGCTGTACCGATATCTGCGGTACCTGTACCGGATCGGCATTCCGATGGTGCTGCTCGGGAAGCAGCCGAAGAAGTACCCCCTGTTTCTGGACCTGGACATCTGGGAGGTAGTTTGCGACGGAGGGGGTTCAGAAGATGTGGAAAGCGGTGGGAGGGATGGAGGTTCTTGTGGGCGGTGGACCCGTGAGCGCGAAGACCAGCTGTTTCGCGCGATCGGGGAGGTGGTGGGTCTGGACGACCAGCTGGTGCCGCCGGCGGCGCGGGGCGCGTGGGCGGTGGACTGCATGGTGTTTTCGAGCCACGGAATTTCGGAAGTGGAGGCCGGCAGTGGACGTCGGGAAGGGGAAGCAGGGGAAACTACCACGTGGCGAAAAATATCTTACCACCTTGTCTTCCCGCAAATAATCGTGGACAGGCCCACAAACTGCCTGCCCGTTCGAAGCGGACGAAGACCGATAGTCTTCAAAAGGTCGCTCCACCGGGCGATTCAGTACCGGATCAAAGATATCCTTTTGTACGAAGACGAAACGGATCCGGATGGTGAGGTGGCGGAGCTGGGAAGGTTCCTCCGCGAAACTTTGATGGGGGGTAGAGCGAGACGGATCGCAGAAGACCACGTTGCGCTCGAGAACGATTGGGGCGAGGTCATTGACGATAATCCCATGTGGCACGAAGCATTTCCATCCGGCACTGGGATGCGACTTGCGTGGACATGCAAGCGGCCAGACAACGATCATGCGCGTGCCGGTGGCGAGGACGGAGACGATAACGAGAACAGGTGGGTGCAGAACGACTTCCGCTCCAACCGAAATGTGCAGCGCGTCAAGCTTCCGTACTGCCGCTTCAAGATTGGCGAGGGGGGACTAATTCGCAACAGTAGAGAAGACTGCGGCTTAGACTTCAAGTTGGACTCGTCGCCACTTCCTCTGTGGGAGCGCCTCGGGAACGTCCGCGACGAACGCAATGTCTGCGTAGATGAGGCTGACGGGAGGCGTGTTGAACTGCCCTGCTCGGATGCGGCGGGCGAAGTCGATGGACGAGGGGCCTTTGAAGCGGCGACGCTCGCCGAGCTGGAGACCAGGGGTGCCGGACGTTTGCCGGGCCCGCGAAGCATCCTCGTCCGCCGCCGCGAAGGCATGGTGCCCTCGCTCGATGGCAGCCAAAATGAGGACGGCTTTTGCGGCGACTGCCGCATATCCTGCAGAGACCCGGACGCGCTCTCTAGACAGCGAGACTTCTACGATAACGAATTCTACCGGCGATGGCACTTCTGATTCTGAAGCCAGGTCCGGAGCGAGAGCTTCTGTTGCATGCTGAATACTTTCAAATTTTCAACTGGAGGTCGAGGTTCTGTATGAGCAGCTACGACATGATGTGATAAATGCAACGCACAGGAGCCAGAAGCAGAATAAGTACTTTCTTACAGTTCTTGTGTGTGTTGGAGGTCGAGGTGCCAGTATCCCTGTTCGGTCCCGTGACTACTCGTAGTAGACGGTGGCATTGTAATCTGCACATCGATTCTGAGAGATCAGTGATCGCAGGCTGACTTATGTGAGAAGCAGAAGAAGAGTGGCATTCGTTTTCGTTGGCATGTTTGGCTCTCTATCGTGTGTAAGTACCCAGCATGATATAGATATTCATCGTAATCAACGACCGGTCGCCATCAAGACGGCGCGCGTTCGAGCATAGGCTTGATCCATCGTGTTGTGGGTAGTTGTAGAAAGGATGTCTTCCCCAAGTCCAGCTTCCGCCGGAGCCCTTGTCGTTCCCCAAGCCGGCGACGCGGGTGCGCTCGGCAGCGGCGCAGTGGAGGAACGTGAGGCCGCGAAAACCTCCGGCGCCGGCCTCGCCGAAGGCAGCGCCGATGCGGGAGGGGACGAGGTGGTCCTCGCCGCCGCGAAAAGCAAACGGAAGGCTAATCAGCAAGCCGCCGGTGCACCGGGAGCTGGCAGCTCCAGCACCGGCAAGGCCGCGGAGCAGCAACTCCAAACAAGCAAGAAGCAGAGGGTCGGAATGAGTCCGGAGGAGAAGCGGGACCTGTTTTTGCAGTGGTGGCGGGACGCGGAGAACAAGCAAGGTTTTTTCACGGGCAAGGAGCTGGAGAAAACGATGGCAGGGAAGGGCGTGCGACAGCCCTACTACAAGCAAATCTTGGACGAGCTGCTCGCGGAAAACCTCGTCTTGGTGGACAAGGTCGGCGCCAGCACTGTGTACTGGTTGAATCCGGGCAAGATTCCTTCTGCCCGCCGGCAGCTGGACGAGTTTCGCCGTCTCGTGCAGACCACGATTCCGGCCCTCGAGGGCGCTCTCCTCGCCGCGTCGAGCAGTCTCGCGAAGGCAGAAACGAAAGAGGAAACTCTTCCACCTGGTGCTCCGCAGTCTGTCGATCTTCCCGAACTTCGGAGACAGAACGCGAAGCTGAAGGTCGAGATCGCCAGGTTGCGGCAGAGCGACCCCGAGGAGTTAGCGAAGATGAAGGCAAAAATGGGGCTGGTGAAAGAGAGCGCCAACCGGTGGGGGTGGCACATTGACGCCCTGCGGTCCGCGCTCGCGAAACAAATGGGCTGCGGGACGGCGGACATAAACGCACACTTTGAGCTGCTGGAGGAATACGCGGATGTAGTGTGAAGAATGATGTTCGAGAAAGAAGGAACTCATATACGAAACAAGTACAGGTGGTGCTGGTGGTGCAGCGGACTGCCAATGTGAAACAGGTACAAAAACGAACGCGTTGCCGAGCTTACCAAGTAAGAGATTCTTCATCGTGTAGCACGATATTTATTCTTCGCTGGGAAGCGCCGGAGCTGAGTTGTCTGGTACTATTCACCTGGGTAGCTGAGACAAGAGCGGCACGCGCAAAATGATCGCCGAAATTTCGCTATGAATCGCAAATAAACAGAAGACTAAAGAATATTATAACTCAAGACGGAACCGGAGCTTTAGCGGTAGAAATGTACTACTGAGGACGACCTGCTTCTGCTTGTGCTTTCGTTGAGAGAAATATCAAAATGCAAATGCCCGTGCCCCTATGATAGCACCCTTAGCTGAGAAGAAAAGCGTAGTTTTGCTAATTTGGATATAAACAGAAGACCACGAAATCTGCAGGAGCAGGAGCAGGTGATTATGCGAATACAAAAAAGACGAAAGTAGAGGTTTGAAACACTGCAGAGCTTGAATGACCGACGCAGAGCCAGAGCTTTAGCGAATACTCGAACTCAGAAGAAGAAGACGCACGCACACCGTCAGCACTACTCCTGCAGAGAGTGTGTTCTGCTCTCGACGCGCCCGAAGCGAAGCGCGAACTCGCGACGCGTTTGGGCACGACCCATGTTCAAAAATAGATCTCGTCATGCGTCAGTTATACTCACAGCGAATCGTGCGTGACAACCAATGAATGAATCTTAAGGAAGACTATTTTTGAGTCGATGTTTCGATAGCCGAACTGTGGTCGTGTGCGTAGCAGAAGACAGAGCCGAAGAAAGATCCAAGACCGCGTGCTAAGTATTTCACTTTCATCTGCCGAAAGAACAGTGGGAGTGGTCTACCAGCACCACTTTCGTGCGCCCCGTGATTAGTATAAGTATAGTTCTGCATCGCACGACAAGCAGAAATTCCTCAACATTCTGAAGCAATCATATACATATTTGTGTAGCTAGTGCTAGATGTACTCCCGATACGGCGGCATGTACGGCGGGTACGGCGGTATGGGAATGGGTGGCATGGGCGGCATGGGCGGCATGGGCGGCATGGGCGGCATGGGCGGCATGGGCATGGGCATGTACGGCATGGGTGGAGGCGGCGGCGCGCTCTCCAACTCCGTCGGGCAGATGTTTCAGATGACACAGATGATGGAGCTGAACACCATGTTCCTCGACCAGATGCAGTTAAGGGTTGAAAAAATTCAGCTCCAGGTGTAGGCTTGCCGTTCGGCCACAAGAATATTACACCTCCTTGCCACTCCGACAAGAAATTTTTGCTCCCCGCCCTCCCTTCAGGGAGGAGGTCTAGGATCGGCAGTAGGACGAGACTCCGACTGATACGCTCCCACAGCCCACGAGACGGCTGCGCCGTCCCACTTCCGTCTGTGACGTGTTGGATCCCACCTCCGCAAATTGCAGCCATAGGAAGCTGCCAGCGACCCTTCTCATTCGGGTATCGCTGCGTGATGACCATCACTGGTCGGAAGATGACAGACGGCAAGATGTGCTAACGGCTAACTAGCCCTAAACCTGAACCACGACCTGGGTTTTTTCAACCTCTTTAATGCAGGAGCAGTTTGGGCAAATTTCGTATCGGCTGGGCTCCTTGGGGGAGTGGCTTCTCGGCTTGAACAAGCACTTCCGCAAAAACGAGTTCGAAAAACAAATCGAGGACGGTTACTACAGTAAAGAGGGGGCTGGGTTTGGGGTGGAGTTGGAGAGCCAGAAGGAGAAGCTGATGCTAGAGAACGGGCAGCCGGCACTGGTGGCGTCGAAATACAACCAGCTGCGGCTGAAGTCGTTCGCGTCGGCAGCCGAGCGGGAGGAGTCGCTGGCGCGGGTGCGGAGGAGAATACGCATGGTGCTGGTGCTGATGCTGCTGTTTTTCGCGTACACGTGGCGGAAATTCGTGCGGGGACAAAAACTTGCGAAGCAAGCACACAGAATATGGGCCGCAACAAGGGGGGTGGGATGACTAAGCATAGCGGCTGACAACATGAGTTCTTGCGGATATTTTTAGCAGCTATTTGTCGTCCTCCGACGCTCGATAGATTGTGATGCCGAATCGTCGTTTTGTTTGATTCTGCTGTCTGTGGTGGGGAGCCTCCATGCTCCCGCGTGATTTCTTTCGAAAAAGAGTCACGGGGCAGGCACAGCACTACTTCGTTCTCAGGCAGTGAAACGAAAGGTCACTCTTCCGCCTACATGCGCCAGAGCCCGCCGCCACCGCCGAGTTCAAGCCACAGTTCGTTCACCCTGCTGTTCGTGTATAACGTATAATTCGACAAAAATTGAAAATTACTTAAACCCACACAGCCCCCCGTCGTGAAAGAGTTCGCGTTAGGAAACAAATGAGCAAATGAAGATGTTGGAGAATGGGGGCAGTGCCCCGCTACGACTGATCTTCATGCCGAAAGAAGAAGAGCGATGATATTCTTCCTGCTGTTTATTTGGTCTAGGTGGCAATGTGCACGTGCAGAAAGTGAAAGAAGAAGAACTACCCCATAAATCTGAACCAGGACGGAGATGATGAAAAATTATTGATGCACTACTCGCTTCACTATCTATGAGGCAACGATTGCAGTTATTTCTACACGCTGCCTGGCGACCGCCGTCAATCTTTAAAGATGAAACATCAAGAGCTCACCGCCGAAGTTGAGAAATAGCGAAAGCGCATCGTAGAAGTAGATATGGATAAAGCTTTAGCGCGTTGATGTAGTTCCGAGCCGGACGCAAAAAAACAAAAAAAAAAAAAGACGAAGATGTTGGCGAGCGGCGAGAATCCGCAACACGTTCAGTTTCTCGTGGACAAAGTGATGGGGTTGCAAGGGGGTAAGATCCCCGAGGCGGAGGCCATTGTCACAATTCAAAAAGTGAAGGACCGTTGTGTGTCGAAGCCGGAGGGTGCGGAGCTGGGTGGCCACAAGGGCATCTCTATGGACTCCGCGAGCGCGGCTTTGCTGCAGATCAAGCAACGGTTCGCACAGAAAAGGGCTGCCGCAAAACCAAAGCCCGCTCCTCTCGCGGTTCAGCAGCAGCGTCCCACCGTCGGCACGCAGCGCGCTGCCAGTTCGTCTGCGCCGTTCGGGATGCAGCAAGGGCTCGGCCTAAATCGCGGAATCCCAGCGACCGCGCTGAACACGCCGGCACCGCGAGGACCACTCGGACACGTCGCCGGAGGAGCTGCCATCGGCGCAGGAGCGGGCGCGATGAACAGACCAAAGCCACCGGGGATACAGCAGAACAACCTGCAGATGTTGAAAAACGCGGGGTTGTTTGGCCAGCTTTTGGATCAACAGGCACAGCAGGAGCAGAAGAAGGCGGCACAAGGGGGGGCTGGAAAAATAGCTGTGCCGTGGCAGGACGAGTATGAAATTGATTCGAGCGCGGACGAGCCTGGCGTGGCGGCGAAGAAGCGAAGAGGCGGAGGTAGAGGCGGGGGCGGGGGAGCTGCGCCGAGGGGCGAGCGGAAGCCGCGAGTGGGCAAAGAAGAGGCGAAGTGGCAGGAGATACTGCAAGAGGCTGATCGGGCTGGCGGCCTGGCGGGGGCGGCGGTCAGAGCACCTCTAGTCGCAATCGAGAAAATGCCCGAAAGGACGCAGTACAGGAGCGACAAGTGGCCGGAAGGTAAAGATGTAGTACTATCGAGGCATCTGCATCAACCAAGATCAAGAATTTCCCGAGTAGAATGGACAAGCACGAAGTTGTTGCCGAGTAGTAGTGGATGAGCTCCTTGGAGTTCGACAGACACCACGAGGATTCTCGAGACCTGGTCCTGGAATCCCAAACGCAAAACCTGTAAAATCTTGTCGCATCACGTATCACAACTGCAATCGGTTGTCGTGCAGGTCATTCCCCGAAGTATTTGACGCGGCGGGAACGGCAGAAGCTGTACGAACTGTACCACCGGTTCGGGGAACCCGCAGACGAGATCAGCGCAGAAATAAAGGAGATCAACGACCGCATCGGGGATTACTCGCGCGCCTGCGCGGGACGCGACGACCTCGAGAAAATGAAGAAAACGCTGGAGAAGGAAAAACTCAATCTGTTGAAAGCGTGGGATCAAGGTGAAACATGGAGGAGATGCCTCTTTTTTATTATTTTTCTGACGAAATAAAGTTAGAGATGAAACGCATTCGCAATCGCATTGCAGCACAATTTTATCCATATGAATGTAAGTAGCTTGCCATAGCAGTAGCACTAGCGGACGCGGACGGTGAAGAACAATATACAGAAAGTTATCCGTGATGTCCCCCGGTGCTATTAACAGACTTGACAAAATCGAACGTTATTACAGCCGTGGCTTCTGCAAAGTTGGGGAGCGATGTCGGCAGCGGCCCCGCGGAGTATACTGGAGACGCGGTCATCGCGCCAGGTCAGTGCCTCGGCTACCGCGTCTACCACGCGATGGCTCAGGTCGGCGAGAGAAAATACCTCGGCCCGCCTCGCATAGACAAGGATGAAGCACGGGCCGACTGGGCCGTGCTACAGCCGATGGTGACCAAAGACGAAAGCAAGTACTTCTTTTATCAATACGTGCAAGCTTTGCTTAGGGTTCTGTCTCTGATCTTCTTGCATATCGCATTCATCAGTAATTTTCACCTCAGCATCTTCACGAAAATAATTGTAATTCCGTCGGTTGCGCGACAGTGACTGATTGCGCGCCCCTACCCCGCGAACAGATTGTTTGTAAAAGCTGGGTAAATCATCATCATCATCATCGTCTTCACGTTCACACAATACTTATTAAAAACATGGCTGACGAAGTAGCCACGCACCATCGACAACAAAGAAATGTGACAATCGATCTTCTGCAGTTACAACACCTACCTGCGCACGAAGAAGGCGTTGTTCGAGCCGGACCAGTATCAGATCCTCCTGGCTAACTCGTTAGAGCTGAACAGTGCCGCGGTTGCGGCGAAGCAACGTGCCCGCGGAAACAAGGACACTGGCGGCCTGGGATCTCCGGAGGATTCGCCGGAGAATTCCGAGGATGCTCCAGTACTGGCGATGAAAAGCGCGGCAGGCGGAGCGATGAAAACTGCGTCCAAGGGCAGCGTGGGCTCTGTGGGCAGCGCGGGCAAGAAGGCGAAAGCCGCCACGAAGTCCAAGGCCGCGACGGCCAAAGCAAAAGCAAACAAACTGAAGGCGCTGAAAGGAATGAAAAAATCGAAATGACGTGTGTTCGGTTTTTTTCGGGTTTTGGGGACTGGCGGACCTTGGTTCGGAGAAGCCGACATGATTGCGTCAGCGTGACCGATCATGGATAAAGGTTCATGAAATACTGCCGTCTTTGAGCTTCACCGATGAAAGGCCCACTTTTCTTGCGCAGAGAGGGGGATACGCTCGCCCCTGTGGTCGACCATCGAAACACATTTAGCGACGTTTTGAATGAGCTACCAACATGATCAGATTTCTCTGGCGGGCTGTGTGTGTAACCGACAGATGGAAACGAAATCGTAATAAAACATTGGCCTGCAGCACTGCTCATCGGCGACCGGCTTAAAAAGTCCCTACAGTCTTCGACGTAAGCATCGGAATCGGTCATCGCGTTCGTCGTGCCTATTCATTGATTCAGATTCCTGATCGTGAATAATGAAAGATCCCGAGGAGAAGATCAAACCAGATCGAAAGCGAAACGGTGAGGATCGCAGCTGCAAGAAGTACGATAAGAAATCGATTGGCCGACTCATCATGCACATTAACCTCATTTTCCGTGCGTTCATTGATTAGCATTAACATCAATTTGTCAGCTGGCGCAGCAGGCCCAGGCGTGAATCTGAACTAATTACATACTTCCATGAAGAAGAAGATTAGTGATCGGACCTTCACACTCACTGTCACTGTTTGCAACTTACCCGCTCATAGGTTTTGACACCTTCGCTTTAACGTCTATCAAGAACTTTCCGTCAAGTAGAACTTTCCGTTCAACCGATAGCGATACTAAGAAAATACTTCCAGCTGCAGCGAGAAGGAGAACCAGAGCGAGAAGGAGAACTTCATCAGTATCTTCAGTATGATGAAGTTCTCTTTTCCGCTCGCATCGAGCGATCCATTTCGCTCCCAGAAGCTCGCGCGCCTCTGGGAGCGAAGCGGATCATCGGTCGAAGCGGCGACGCAGCTGGAGAAAAAAGCGTTAGAGGAGGAAGTGGAAGTTAAAGTCAGTTTCAACAGCAAGGGACAGGAAGCGGGCAAGGGGGGCGCCCACGGCGCTGACCACGTCATTTTCCAGGAGCTGCTCACTGTGGCGGAACTGGTCACCATGAACGTTCACGATTTGTATTTCGGCGAACCGCGCGACAAGCGCCGCGGCCTCTTCCTCCTGCACAAACTGCTGCTGAAAAACAAGCGACAGCCACAGGAACAGGAATTTTTAGAGGTGGAACGGAAGATGAAGTCTCCTGCTGAATGCGCTGGTGGGTGCGGGGGCGCGGCGGGCCGCGGGGGCAGCAGGAGCGACGGCGACATGGAGGTCGACGACGCGGGTCCTCCGGGAGCCGGAGATATTCGAGGCGAGGACGTGGAAGATGGTGGTCAAGAGCCGCAAGAACATCTGGAAGCTTTGCAGCGCATTTGCCAAGACGCAGTCAATCGATACTGTGAACACGAAAAAGACGCGGGGGCGGGGGCTGACGAGCCCAGCGAAATGTTGAAAGCTGGTGAAGGCGAGATGAACCGCAGCGCATCAAAAATCGCACTGCGTCCCGTGCCGTTACCTGTAGATCTTGCGACCACGACAGCGACCGAAGCCTGTTCTTTCGGGCGTCCGCAAATCTACGTGCACCCGGAGCTGCGGGTTGGCGAAACTGAACGTGATGGGTTTGGCTTGTACGCCGACGGAGCGATTGCTCCAAACAGCGACGTCCTGAAGATTCCACACCCCCACGTGCTAAACGCTATTAACGCCTTTCGCGACCCCGATTTCCGCCCCTTCTACGAGAAGCTCCGCGAACAAGAGTGCGACGAGGAAAAGATCGCCATGGCCTACTTGATCTTCCTGCGGAAGAAGTTCCTCCAGTCGCGGTCCTCGTCTGGTGGAGGCGAGCAAGAATCTGTTGGAAATAATGGGAATTTTCGAAGTGCAACTGCAACTGAAAGTCACCCCCTCCACTTCCTGGTGACGAAGTGCCTCCCCGCGGATCTGGACGCGTGCCCGGCGACGCTTTTGCAGTGGCCCGAGGAAGCTCTCGAAAATTTGTACTGTCCGCAGCTCCTGTACCAGGTCGAAACCCAGCGCATGGAGACGAACGAATTTTACTCCAAATTGCAGCAGGTGTTTGCTGAACAAGATGCTCCTGCCGCGGATGATAGCTGCACCTTCGATAGAGGAACTAGTGGGATCTTCACGTTGGACTTCGACGAGGTCTTGTATGCGAAAACCATCTTCGACTCGCGGGCGTTTCAGCTCGACGTCGTGGTTGGGGACGAAGTTCCTCTGCAAGAGTCTTGCGACGAAGATGGCGACTCCATCTCGTCGGGTGACGTCGAAATGGACGTGGCCGGAGACCAGCAGGCAGGGGCGCGATGTGACAACAATGACGTGGACAAGAAAATGTTTGGGGACGACGATGAGGACGAAGAAGATGTTCGCAACAAGGAAACGAACGAGGGGGTGGAAAATGAATGCGGGACGATGTTGTCGACGTCGAAGAGAGCGCAGCTGATCGATGGCGAGCTGTTTCCAGAGGTGCGCGTGACCTGCCTCGTGCCCGTTGCGGATTTCCTGAACCACGACCGCAAGTCGCCGCTCGGCGTTCCCAGGTTCGAACGCGTGGCCCAAGCAGCGCCAGAGGACGAGCCGTGTTTTGTGCTGACCACGGCGGCCAGTTTTGGGACCAGCACAACGTCAACTTCTTCTATGTCAGGTGGAAGAACAGCAACGCAGCTCACGCTGAACTACGGGCCTTTGCAGAACTGGGAGCTGCTGTTCTACTATGGGTTCTGCTTCGAGCGCAACGGCGCCGACACGCTGCAGCTGGAGCTTGGTGAGAGCGACGATGCGGAGCAGATGCTGCTCCTCAACCTGCACGAGGTCACCACCGACCACGTGCTCGCCTTTCCACGGCCCGAACAAGAACTTCTACAAGGAGAGGAGATGCAGCAGGTGGCCCCTGAGGCGTCTTCCGGAAAAAAAATCCGTTGGCCCCTGGCTCCAAAGCTGCTGATCTGCCTCCGCGTGTTCCATGGCGTCGCGACCGCGGATCTGAACGACTGCACGTGGGAGAAGAACGCGGAGCGGGGGGAATGCGACCTGCAAATCTGCGACGTGTTGCTGGAAGAGGTGTTTGGCAACCTGCTGATCCCGGAGGAGGACGAACTGCTGACCACGGTGATGACCGCGACGAACAGAATGTGGGACGCGCACCCGGTTTACGGGCTTCTGGCGAAACGGTTCCGCGAGTCCCAGCGAAAACTGGTGCGGGCAAACATCCAGGCGCTGGAAAACTTCAAGGAGCAGATCCTGGGCGAGATGGCGACGAAGTGTAAAACCGTTGGTGGCGGGGGCAGCGCCAAAAAAAAACGGGGGGGCAAGCGTCGGTAAAAGTCGAAGGACTTCGTACAGTGCTTTCGTCTACACCCTAGTACAGCTATAGTTAGAGGTCTTGACGTTCACGACAGAGCGAGAGTTGTCAGCCTGCACAAAAAAGTAGAAGTACCGGTATAGGAATCGGCTGGATGAATATGAAACACGAACAAGAACAACAGTACGGCTCTCTGTCGCGCGCATGGAAACGAGATCCTGAAGGATGTGCTGCTGTCAACAAGAACATACTTGATGTGTCTCTCTAATGTTTATTCTTTCAATGTTCGCGTTGTTCAACAGCATCAGCCGCGCCTCCCTCTGACGATGATGAAGACTCCCGTTCACTGGCTATGTTGACACTGTCGTGCTCGTGCTGCTTTTTGGGGGCACAGAAGATTTGATGTGGGCGGGTACAGTAAGAATCAATGAATCGATCAGCTTTCTACTACTGTCGAAGTGCCGTTGTTTTGATTGATCGGATCATCCCGCAATAGTAATTCTCGTGGGCGAGAATGGAGGTCCAGCACCGATAGTGGTTGTGGGGGAACAAGACGAAGATGGCGTTGATAAATATGAAGACCAGTCCGTCACCGTCTGAGGTGGAAGTGGAACCGAAAAAGGAAAGAACAATCAGTCAGCGATCAGTGGTTTCCGACGCGAGGTGGATTTTTGTGAACTTCATTTTGTTCCTACTCCTAATTTGGCTTAGGCAGCCAGCCACGGACACCGACACGCGCAGGGCAGCAGCTCGGAAAGCTGTATGCTACAGGTGATATAATAGAAGAACCAGAAAGATGTCCACTGCCGCTGGCGGGGCCGGGGCAGCGCCAGCGGCGGCGGGAGCTTTTTATCCCAGTTGGGTCGCCAAGCAGACGCGCCGGGATGAGAAGGCCCGCAACCGCACTCGCACGCCGCCCAAGGCCCGCGGCACGTTGTCTGCCTGGAATGGCGACAGTGTCTTTCTCAGGGACCACGACGAGGGCGGCGACGAAGATGAGAGCACCGAGCAAAAAGACGAGCTGCAGGCCGCCACTTGCACCCCCACTGCTGCCGGGGGGATGGGGATGCTGAGCCTTCAGAACAAGCTGAAGCGTTCCTACCACTGTCCGCACGGCGTGAAGTGTCCCACGGAGCTGTCTCTCACGAAGCTCGAGGCCCAGTTCCGCAATCGCGAGCAGTGGTGGCAGAGCGAGTATGCGAAGCTAGCAGAGAAGGTGAAGTCCCAGCTGGAGAGGGTAAAGGCGAGCACCACGCACTACGCGCGAGAGTACGGGCAAGTGCCCACCTGGTGCGACCCGACGCTTTCCGAGCTGGTGCGGCGGCGGAAACAGATGGCGGAGCTGGATTTCATCGTCGAGGCGCACAAGTTTTACGTGAACCTGAACGTGAAGCGGAAGTTCTTCTTTCCGTGGAAGGACATGTCCGGCGCGGGCGCGAACGGCCTGCTGCGGCAGATCGACAACCTCACGAAGGCGAACGCCAAAATTAAGGCGGAAAAAGAGGCGCAGGACGTGGAAATGGGAAAAATGCGCAAAGAGCTGGACGTGACGAAAACGCTGCTGCGGCAGGCGCAGGAGTTGCACCGCTTCGCAAGCGAGGACGCCGTGGGCCAGCGGCGGCTGAAGACGTCGTACAAGAAGGAAGTGGTCCGGCTGGAGGGGCGGCTGGAGCTGGCGCTGCAGAAGATCGACGCGCTCGAGAAGGAACTGGTGTACGTGCGGGGGAGGCTGAAAGAGCTCACGGAACAGGTGATCCGGCTGGAGGGGTCTTTGAAGAAGGAGAAGCAGAAGTCGGAGCAGCTGCAGGACGAGGTGTGGCGACTGGAGGACGAAGCGAGGAAACGGCAGAAGAAGCTGGACGCGGTGGCGGCACACACCGAGTACTGGCGGAAAAAGTACAACGACCTCCTCAAGGGCAAGAAGAAGGGCCCCTCCGCGAAAGAACTGGCGGCGAAAAAGGGAAAAAACTGGTTCGGAACGACCTGCGACTTCTGCGGAGCGCCCTGCTTCCGACTGAAGCCGTGCGAGGAGTGCGGACACCTGACCGAATCGGCGCCGGTGGTGTGGCGCGCGGGCTGGCGGCTCAAACTGCCGAAATCGCTCTTGGCGTGGAAGAGCGTCTTCAACTACGACAGGGGGGCGAAAGGAAACAGCCTCCTGATGGTGAGTCAGAATCTGGAGCACCTGGTGAAGGAGAGACGGAAAAAAGAAGGTGATGGAGGAGGCGGGGGCATGTCGGGATCAGCGAATGGAAGCGGCGGGAACTACGTCAATCACAATCTGAGTGCAGGACGCGAAGAGGAAGGGGAAAACGATGCCGAGACGATTTTCATGCCGCCAGCGCCGGAGCTAACGGTGGACGATAGCGGGTACGTGCGAGAGGGTGTGGTCGATGGACGTACTGCTACGAGAGGTTATGGTGGATCGAACAGCCCCGGACCGGCGACGCCATACAAGACCAAAGTCAGCTAGAGGACAGGTGCTAGGCTTTGGATTGGCTGCGGCTCATCACATTCCCTCGCACTGCCTTCATAGGATGATGTTGACTATACCTTGTGCTTGTCCGACTGTGACGACATTCATGGTTGACGAGGACCCTCGTCCAGCACAGTGTGTGAAGGCTGAGGCTGACACGTAGTTGCTCCGTTCTTGCGGAACGATAATTACAGCCCTGTACAATGTAAATTTGGAACTGAAGAACAGCGCATCCGATGGAACTGGGAAGCTTTGGAGGTGCTGCTCGTGTACAATGAGTTGAGTTTTGGTTTTGTAAATTAATAAAGCAATCGCTTAGAAGGATGTCTGAACGCGTGGAATTCCGTCTGTAGCGCTGGGCCAAGACGAGGGCATTGAATCTGATAAGGTTCTGATGATGATCACGAAGTCAGTGTTCTTCGGTACCTAGCTTGAAGGTGCGTATTCGTGAAGAACACCTACAAGCAGGAGGACAGAGTTCGCATTTGGAATCGGTATACGAGAGCTCCTCTGTTGTGCAAGTGCTCATTAAACGTGCTGTCATGATGGTGAAAAGTGTATGTCAATGCATTAATGGAACAAGAAGCAGTAGCAGGCAGATACAGATTGATTCGTGACGAGCCAACCGATGGAACGTTCTTGTGCCGCTCGGTGTTTTTGCTGGTGATGTCACATGGAAACGCTTGCATCGTCCTCGTGGAACGTCTTACTTTTGCTCGTCGTTTGTCAACTACATGAACATTTTTCCGGAATAAAAGAAATTGGCATCCCGTTGCAGTGATACGTGGTGAGTTTTCCCCGCTCCAAGTCGAGATTCCGAGGGTACCCATTTTTTTTTCGTGAATCAATCAGCATTCTTGTCTTGTTTCCGTTTGCGCCGCACCCCTCTGTCTCGGATACTATTTAGTGTAAAAACAATATGACGTCCTCCCGACTTTTGGTTCCTTTACCTTGCAGCTCTTGTGACGATCTTCGGGTTAGGATCCTGTTTCCGCCACGGCATAGAACAACACACCATACTCCAGTGCACCTTTGACATTTTGACATTTGGTCATCTTCAACGTCATCACATACACGCGAAAAAGTCGATAGCCAAAGAGACGAGCCTTAGCTCCACGTCTCCCTCTGCCTCTCGACCGGCATATTTATTACGCGGTCCTGTTACGTGCGATTTTGATACTGCCCATTTTGGTAAATTTGTTTGTATTCCTGTTGCCAGGAGCTGGAGCAGGACTCTGGATTCTGTGGCAGGCGTTGGCGTAGTGGTTGAAGCGATCTTCGTCTGGACGAGCACAATTCCGCGACAAGGACAGCGGATTCTACTTCCACTTCTGCCTCCAGCACCGGGCCGCGAGGTGGAACGGTGGCGCGGGTGCGGTCTATAGCTGAAACAGGGATCACGACGACTATCGCTTGTTCCCTTCCTGCTCCTTGCACTCAAACAAAAACAAGAGCTAGTACAACCAGCATCATGGACGCCGTGGTTCGGTATCTGCTTTCCACCCCGAACGCCATGCGTTTCCGCAACGGCATTCCGGACGACGACAACGAGCACCTGACGAACGAGGCGATGGTGGACCAGATGGTTCTCGAAAAATGCATCAAGACCAAGAAGATCGAGCTCGCGTTCCGTAAGGTGGACCGCGCGATTTTCGTGCCGGAGTCGGAGCAGGAGGCCAGCTACTCTTTGCTTCCGCTGCGTGACGGGCTGATCCACATCTCCGCCCCGCCTATGTACGCCACGGTCCTCGAAAACCTGCTCCCGCTCGAGAAGGGGATGAACTTCTTGAACATCGGCAGCGGCACGGGCTACCTGAACTCGCTCGTCTGGTACATAGTGAACGGGGTGCGGGAGGGAGAAGAACAGGCTGTCAACAGGCTTCGGCAAGTAAGCGGCGAGGTGTTCCCCGGCGCGGAAGCCGGCGTTCAGGTGTCAACCTCCGAGGGCCAAGTAGAACTTGATGTTCATCTGCCGCGCGACGTCGAGACCACCCGGGCTTTTACCGGGCGATCCGGGGACCACGATCGGGGTCAGAAGTTGGATGACCAGCACGTGTCGTTGAACCACGGGGTGGAGATCTGGTCTAGTACGATTCGGTACGCCGAGGAGGCCGTGCGGCGGCAGGGCCTCACAGCTGGACCACAAAATAACAACATAAGTTTTTTCAAGGCGAACATTTTTAGTTTGGATACAGACGCCTCCGCCAAGTACGACCGGATCTACCTCGGGAGCTGCGCGCCGTCCAGCCTGAAGCACAAGCTGTACGAGCTGCTGGAAATCGGCGGCGTGCTGGTCGGGCCGTTCGCGCTGAAAAAGGGCCAGCAGATGCTCCGGCGCGTGACGCGGAAAAGCCGGACGGAGTTCGAGACCGTGGACCTGGAAACGGTCCAGTTCGCAGTGCTGCTGGAGCCGGTGGGGGGGGGTGGAAGCGGTGCTGGAGCAGCGGGGGTACCCGCGAATGCCGCTCAACAGCATCCGCCTTCCGCGGAGGCCGGGCCCGCGGGAACAGCGGGCCCGGGGGG
>RXOD01004072.1:0-29755 GCA_005223375.1 Amoebophrya sp. AT5.2
CCTAAGACCGTCGCCGCGCTGTTCCAGACGGCAACAAGCGGCACCTCTCCCGACATCGGGATGGGTGGAAACCTTGACTGATTGTTTGACAGTTCGTACCTGATCCACATCCGACCTACTAGCCGTTGCGCATTCCGGCGACAGCCCGCCACCAACAAAGGCAATGCAGCCCCCCCTTGCTCTTCGGCGGCTCTCCATTCCGCATCGTTTTTCCGTTACCGGGAACCCGCCGCAGGCCCCCGATGAATTCATATCGTTGTTGAAAAAAGTGCACGCGTACGCGCATCGCGGGCCCGGCATCAACACGTTCTTCAAAGTGAACAGCAAGCCCCGATGGCGCGGCGACCGGGTGCTGTCGAATGGCTTTGAGTCTTCCTCCAGTCTCTGCCCGACGACGGGAAGCAGCTTGCGGAGAAGCTGCGAGGCGGACCATTCGATGGTCGGGGGCGACGACCTAGGCCGGGTGGTGGCTGCGGACGCCGCTAGTCTCGCTGGAAATGGGGATGCTGGCGAGGGGCGCGCGGGGTTCCGCTCTTTTGCGTGCGGCAAATCGGAGTCCGTTGCTGCGCACAACCAGCTGAAGCAGCGCCCCAGCCGGGCGGCAGGCGAGCTGCACGGGGCCTCCTCGCACAGCCTGGTCGCGCCCCACGTCGTTCCGCAGAGCACCACTCTGCTGAAGCAGCTGGCCGCTTCCTTCTTCGAGAACTGCGACCGGTACTACCCGCCCCAGGTCCTCGAGGTGCTGCGGCTGTTCGCGGAGGAGGTTGGGTATAGCGACGAGAATCTGATGCGGGGCGCCGTGGGCCGGCTGGACGACCTTCTCCTGATGCCCACGCCGCGCCGCATCGTCCAGGTTGCGGTGAGCTTCTCGCGCGCGCGGATACCGGCGCAGCACTGGTGGGCAAGCGTCTGCCCGCTGGTCGAGGACAACTTCCCGCACTTCGCCCACGGCATCCCCAACCTGCTCGAGGCGCTGCTGTTTGTGTACGGGATCGGCGGCAGCAGCGGCATCAAAGGGGGCTGTCGGTTCGCGGGTGTCGAGGCAGCTCCCAGCGAACCGACAGCCCCCGCTCGCAGCACACCGACGGGACGGGCCGCAGCACATCAGGAGGACCACGCGCACGCGCAGGAAGAAGAAATAATGGCGGACGAGGAGCCGGTATTTTCAAAAGCGAAGTGCGAAATTTTGGTGGACGCACTGGCCACGCAACTACTCGTCCAGAAAGACAAACTGGGCGTCACGGTCTTCGCGAACGGGTTCGAGCGGCTCTCTTTGTTCAGGTACGACTACCCGGAAATGGTGGCGGAGGCGTTACGTGTGCTGGAGAGTTCAGTGGCGTCGGGGGACAGGATCACGCAGACAAACCTGGTCGCCGGCCTGCAGCGGTACGGCGTGCGGGACGTGCTAGAAACGAGGTGGACCGGAGCGGGTGCAGCTGCAGCTGGGCGCGGCCGGGGGGAGCATCTAAACCTTGCGGCGGGCGCTGCGTGTCGCGACGCCGACTTCGAGGACGACTTCGACGGCGTCGACGATGCCGCCAGACAGGAAAGAGACGTGCGCTCGGTTCTGACAGCTGGCGCGGTCGCAGGGAAAGCGGCAAGCGCAGGGGCAATCAGCCTCGACCTCGACTTTGCGGTGAGGCGGGGCGTCGTGTGCGGCCAGGAACAGATGGAGGGGTTTCTGAACGACACGGAGAAACTGCTGCAGGACCCCAAATTCGTCTGGCGGGAGCTGCCGGGAAAGATCAACCAGATCGCTAAGTTGGCAGTTGGACAAGACAACGACGTGGAGCAGCTGCGAAGAAATTTTGTTCGTCAGGTGCTCGCGTCGACGCAGGTGCGGGAAGTACTTGCGAAGTACAGTGCGAGGCAGCTAGTCACGCTACTCGAGGCGGACGCCCTTTGTGGTGCTGCTTCTGCCGGCTCCGCGCCGGGAGAGGGCGACAACAGTTTTGCGCTTCCGCGGCCACGGCTACTCGAACTGCTGACGCCATTGCTCCCACAGCTGGATCTGAGTGCGCGACGGACCTTGTACACGCTTTGCTGTTTGCAATGTCGCTCTGGTGTTCAGTCTTCCGTCCCGCCTGGCGGCAACACCAGCGTTTCATCAGCACCGTGGGAAAAGATGATGCTCACACTCGTCACGCGGCACGGGGAGCCACCACCACTGCCCGTTTACAGAGACTGTCTGGATAAAGGAGGTGCTGAAAAGGAAAACGGTCAGCTGGAGAAACCGCTGAGTGTCGCCGGCGAGCTAATGTACGTCGGGGACGAGGCGCGGATGACAAAAGGCAAGGCGCCGGCGGTCGTACTTCGCCCCTCCGCGTGGTACGATTTTGATTCGGCAGGCCATCTGCGCCCAGTGGCAAAATTAAGGACCGCAGCCGCAGAGCGATACTCGGGCTCAAGAGTCGTGCAAGACTCGTCGTAACTTTGTAAATGCCGGTGCAACATCTTCCATCTGCGCGGGGCGCCTATTGATGAAGGATTTTCAATATAATTCACGAGCGAGAATAAAGAGCCTAACCCTAAGTAAACAATGATAGCAGTGCGGGAGCTTGCGACAAACAGCACGCATTCGGTCAGACGACGAAATTTTCAAAATTGTGTGTTTGCAATACGAAGAGCGAGAGAGTGGCACCTCCGCCCCCTCGGGCACGGGAGTCCTGACTGCTACCGGCTCAAATGGACCGACTCAGAAGTAGTTTAAAACGAGGAGGGTTTCGTCCTAGTCTGATTGACTGATGGGGAGTTGGCGTGCGAGCGCATCAGGAGAGATACAAACATACCGAAGATGGTACTTCAAACGACTACACGTACACGAGTGCGACGATTGACTTAATAGGAAGGCGCATTCTGCTGGGACCCATTACAGATTTGCCGATTGCGAACGTGAACTTTCTTTGTGGCAATGAATGGCAACATGTCAAGCTCGAGAAAGACGAAGACTAGGACCGCTTACGAAAGGGCGGATTGTTCAGAAGGATAACGAAGTTAAGACACTCATCTGTCGAACAGAAAGATGGCATGAAGATGGCACCATCCACTTCCTCGACCGCGCGCCGGTGGAGGGGGGTTTTCCACCGCGGTGGGGGCCTCGCGTCCTTTTATTCCAGCTTTTTTTATTGTTGCGTCTCGGATCATGACTATACCGCAGGGGCGCTGGCGCGCGACCTCCGGAAGCCCGCTGCGGAATTCGATCCCTTTCCAGAACCGCTCATCGATCCCGCCACCGCGCGAGGACCGCGCCCATTTTCTTCCTCGCGTTCCGGTCCTGTGTACTATGATTTTCTCTCAAGTACGAGCAGAAGTACATCCCAGGACCACGATGACCACCATCTTCCAGTCCCAGTCGAGGCAACAGGCCGTGTACGTCAGGGCGCTCCCTCCGCGCTCCTCCTACAGCTGGACGCAGCACAGCGACAAAGTGCAACCAGCGTGAACCGACGAGAGCCAGCCGTCAGAACCGAACACCACCGAAAAAGGCGATACCGACCGTCGGGCACAACTGAAGAAGACTCTGCAGGGGATTCTGTCAGCAGCCTGATCCAGCGGGCGCAGCATCGGCAAGCGCAAGATGCAAGTACCACGAACCCGCAGGAGCAGATCGTTTTCAATGTCACGGGGGTGCCCGACGTCGGTTCGCCGCTCACGGAAGTACACACAAACCACGTCCACGTGGGGACTGCGCCGAACGAAGACTAGGCCCTGCGCCCAACAACGGTAGAGTGAGCAACAACGTTAGATAGAAGTATGTGACATTCTCCTTCAATGAGCGACGTCCTCGTTTTCGAATGGGTTTGGAGTGGCGCATCGCACAGCGCCCGTGCTGACAAAGCCGAGTCATTTTTGCCTCCTTGAGGTTGCGTGGTTCGCTCAGTGAGCTAGCGTGGCCGCATCAGGCGTTGCCCGTTCCGCGGTCCGAAACTAGTTCCTCCTCGGGCCGCACAGGCCGCTCTACTTCAATCGCACTAAGTTGCTCACTTCTATGTGGAAGGACCCGTCATACAGACGGAACACCGTATATCGTGGGGAACAACCAGACCACCCGCGTGCTGCAAATCAACGGGGAGCAGCAGAGCTACGAGGTCTTCACGAACATCGAGAGGCACAACCGAAGCCTATACTGGTACCACTACTAGGAGCTAGTAGTAGTACCAATGTCACCCCAAAGTGTGGCTATACGTGGTACTAACTTTCTACTTTCGCTTATCGCTCGCTTGCTCCTGGTCCTGTTTCTGCTAGGTAGAGGTCATCGATCAGCATAACGGAAAAATCACGAACTGATGTACTGAAAAAAACTGTATGTTGAAAAGGTACGCACAGCCCGAGGAGAATGTGGCCTCCAGTTCCGCCAACGGAACTGACGGCGAGGCCGTGGACACCACGGACGTGGCAGACAACAATCCGGTGACCAGCGCACCCGCCCCGGACATGGTCCAGAGTACCGAGACTTCGTTCCCCGAGGGCAGCGTGATCGGCAACCTTCACTTCACTGCTGACGTTTCCATGTACCGGACCGAGGTGCAGGGCAACGTCGAGGGGTCTGGCGTGCTCACGGTGTCAAACTCGAGGAGTAGGAAAGGAGAAGAAATAGAAAATCTTCGATCGACCTAGCGATAGCAGCAGCAGGCACAGGCTATTAGTATCGAAAGATGGAACAGATGCCCGGGGAGGCAGACGAAAGAAGCCGCTTCGGAAAGGCCGCAAGCCCCACATTTGCTTGAGCCTAGGCTCGTGCCGATAGATTCGGGCGGAAGCGGTTCGACGAAACGGGGGGTGCGCAGATGCAGTTTGCGCCCCGTATAGGACAACCAAGGGCAGTGCAAAGGCTGGTCGGCGGCTTTTAAAAATAGGGTTGCGCACTGTTTTTGGAGGTCGTGGATCGTCTGTGCTGTTTCCTGTCGGAGGTCCTGCCGAGCGTAAGTAGCTAGCTATCGCGTAGGTTCGTTTCGCCATACGCGTCGGCGGCAATCTCATGAACGACGGACGGGAAACGAGTATTTCTGCTGAGTCCATCGTCGCCGGCACCATCACTACGGGCACGAGCGGTACCGATTTGTACTGCAGCTACTCCGAGCTCCAGAGCGGCATCGCGGCCGGCAGCGGAACCATCTACCTGGACCACTGCAAGGTGGGGGGCATCATCTTCTGCGACGGAGTAGACGTCGTCATCGTGGAGATGGGTTTGGGGAACGCATTCAACGCCCACAGGGACTGCGTGCTGCTCACGGAAAAAGAATACGACTCGGTAGAACTATTTTTTCTTAACGAAGTTGGTAGTTATAGGCCTAGCGTAGCACAGCTTGTTGGTCACTACTGCGCAGATTCACATACAACATCGCGGTTTGAGGTCATTCCGTCGATCGGCGCTGTACTTCCATTGCGTTACCATTTTCAACACAGAGCTTCCTGCAGAGGTACGCGATGTCGGTGTTTTGCCTGGTTTCGATGGTGACCTTCTGCGCGTTGTTCGTGATGGCGTCACAGGCCGCGAACGAAATCGTGGAGGAAGAAGGCAAGGGCGTCTTTTCCAGCAGCATTGTGGGACGTGGAAATTAACGGAATGTATGAAAAAACAAACATGGAAGATAAAAAATGCGTCATCGAATCAGTGCTCCGATGTTGACGAGAGATACGCCGAGGCGGATGCCGTGGCCAAACCGGATGTGTACAATTTTGAAGACGAAGCTTTGGGTGCGGCCGTAAGCGTTCGATGAATTCGGGGCGTTCTGGATAGATTTTTCTCATGTTGGTTGGCTTTGTGATCAGACGCCGGACGCGGTTCAAAACGCGCCGGGGTGTTGGTTTTCGTTTTCTCCATTGCACCAACCAAATTTGGCCCGCGTGTGGGCAATTTGTTGGATTATACCACGCGCTCTCTTTGCGTCTTTCATCACAGAGGATCAGGATTTTTCCTTCGGCTTCGTGCCAGGCCCATTCTTAGTGCGTTGACCTTCAGTACCAGTTCCACCGCAGCTTCGTCCTCGTGAAATCGATCCTCGCCGTCGAAACCCACTTCCATGCATGGGACAGATACGTACAGTTGAGGAAGAATGGTTTTCTACGAGACCTGTTTGCTCTTCCACGGCAAATCCGCCATGCCGCAGCAGAGACAGCTTTTTCAGCGCTCGGCCCAATCCATCGCGGAGTACGGCGGTAGAATTCTATCGATAAAGGACTTCGGCTGGCGGTCGACGGCCTATCCGTGTTCGAAGCCGCGCGTGGGCGTCTTTCACTACGGCCGCTGGTTTTCTGTGGTTTTTGGAGCAAACCCGAACATATGAACAGGGGAGTTGGTGCTGCAAAACACGCAAGGTCTGCTGCGTTTTTTGCAGAGCTCCGATGCTCAGTTACGTACAGCTACCCTAGGACTAACGCATGAGCATCAGCGAGCTACAACACAATTAAGAAAATTGAGGAGCGCACTTTTTGGGACAACCAGCGTCACGTATCCAAGACTGTAGGCTCGGGCTGCTGCGGCCACAATTGAATGCCGATAGGACGACGACCTCAACAGTTTTGCGGCCCTCCTTCTGTGGTTCCACTGCTCGGCGAGCCCGCCCCACTACGTCTGTTGGACTCCATCTTTTCCATTTCCCGGTGTTGTTTCAACCGATCACGTCTCTTTGACTCACTTTCATCTCTTGGACTCGCCTCGCTCTTCGACTCCTTCTCTGAGACTCGATCAGTTTTCCAGCCCTTCTCCTCTAACAGACGTAATCGGAAAGCTCACTGAACAGTGGAACCACGACTCGAATCTACTGCGGCACCACACGGAGAAGGTGGATTTTTTCAAGGGCTACAAGAACCGCTCCAGCTACTACCCGACCAACGCGACGGGAATGCAGGTGTTGGCCAGGAGAGGCGGAGCGGCTGCCAGCGACGCGAAAACTGCAGGTTCTTCGCAAGGGTCTGTGGGAATGGCGTTCGGAGGCGAGGATGTCGCGCGCATGGGGGGACTGGAAGGAAGCATTTGATTTACGATTCGTGAACGGACGAGAAGAAAGCACAAGCTTTTGCTTTTATGGTTTTTGCTGCTCTGCTCGTTCTGGTGGTAATAATGAAGCGCAGGAGGTCGAGGTTGGCTCATAGCCGCGTGCCGCGTCTCCGAGACACAAGATCAACGGCTTCGTCTGATTCATCTTGCAAAGTTCGTGTGAGTTTTACCCTCTGGTCATGTTCCTCATATTTTTTTAAGATCCTCTAGCCCATCGCACATCGGCTGCCATCATTTCATCGCAACGTGAAAGCATTCTTTTTGCCTCCTTGAGAACTAGTATTGGTCATAGCTTAGCGTTACGTTGTTCAAGTCGACGTCACTCTGCAAAAATGGACAATTCGGACCTGCTTTCGTGTGGAGACTCGGTGTGTTCCTTCGCCACGGGGCGGTCGGATAGCCCCTCGCGCGGACCGGAGGGAGGTGGTTTCTCCGAGATTGAAAGCACGTTTTCTTCCTCGCCCGACTGTCAAGCAGCACGAAAAAAAGACCGGCTACTCGGCACTCCCACGAGTCAGAACGACGCCGACGCAGAGTGTCTCCTCGTAAGCCCCGACATTGAAGACGATGCGGGAGGCGACAGCAGACAAGCCTCCGTTGTCGCCGGGGGGAAAGGCGGTGGCGAAGCAGAGCAGGTCGACGGACGCAAAGAAGCTTCTTCGACGCAGCCTTCTAAGCAGCCGAGCGACGACGTGGGGCAGCGGGTTACGCTCGCGGGCGTAGGGGATTTCAAACCAGTTTGGGCGGATTTGGACCTGACGCCTACAAACTTGGCGGGCGGCGGCGGGTTTGACTATGGCTGTTATAATCCCGCCGGGAGCACGACGAGATCCCGTGCATCTTCGGTTGAACGTCCGGGGCGCAGGAGTACCAGCAAGGAGTCTCGACAGGCCCGTGAAGATCATGGTCGCCGCAAGGGTGAGCAAGAACAACAGCGTGACGTACTACGGAAAAACGTGGCCGAGGTGGATGAAGACGAGCGCGAGTGGCAGAGCGTGGTGGGAAAGAGAAAGAAGTGGGTCTGGGATTACAAGAAGGAGAAGTGGGTGAAAAAGAAAAAGACGGAATACGAAGACGCTCGCGAGTACAATGACGAGGAATGGCGAGAGTGGGAGAAGAAGAAGAAGCCCGCTGCCGACGGCGTCACCGATTCCGGGAAAAAAAAGAAGAAAAAGAAAAAACGGAATCGGGGGGACCGGGGTGGCGAGGAGACGAACAGTCCGGTTGGTAAGTACGACGGGATGAAGGGGACGCGAGATCAGCAGATAAGTTCACGCTCGGCCCGGAGGCAGCGCCGCAGAAGCCGTTCCTTCGACACCTGCTCGGAAGAGGAGCAAGACGCGGGCGCGCGCACCCGCATGTCCAGCCGTCTGCTGCGGAGGTCTCCCTCTCCACCGGCGCGAGGGTCCGGAGCGGCGGCGTCCTCTACTTCTGCAGTCTCGTCTTGGCGGGACAAGCAGCAGCGGAGTGGTGCGCGCGACCGCGACCGCGAGAGCCGTCACAGCCGGGAGACCCACGAGCGGGATGCGGACAAACATCACCGCGCATCGAAGTTCAACAAGGAGCGCGAAAAGCTTCTGCAGAACGCGTCCCCGGAGTACGTGAAGAAGCGGCTGGCGAAAACCCACAGCTGGCTCATCGAGCCGAAAGCGCTGTTGACGGGAACGGGCGGGGCGGCGCGGAAAGAGGTCACGCCGTCCACCGTCGCCGGGGACACGACCCCGGAGAAGGAAGGCAAGGACGGCGCCGCAGCAGGCGAAGCGGCGAGTCGGACCGCATCCACTGCAAGCAAGGTCACTCCCCTGGCGACTCCGACGGACGGGGAGGGCGCAGCGCCCAATCCGACGACCGCGGCTGGAACGTCACAACAGTCAGGCGCCCAGACGTGCGCGCCGCAGCAGCCCGAGAACCCCCTCGGGCAGCCGCCGGAGAGCTACGGGTTCGCGCCTGCTGGCCAAGAGCAGCTGGGGGCCAACGTGGCGGGTTTTCATCAGCATCAGATGTACCAGCCGCAGCAAGACCACCACCATCTGAACGCCTCCCTACTGTACCACGCGAACACGTACCCGCCGCCGGCGCTTGGCGGCCAGCCGGACCCGTACGCCGCGTCGTACGCGATGCAGGCGGCGGGGGTGATGCAGCAGGGCGGCGGACCGGGAACGGTGCACCTGGTGGACCAGCAGATGATGCACCAGCCGGGAAGCGTCGGAATGCAGCCCCCGATCACACAAAACGTGGAGGAACACGTATCAGCTGCGAAAATTAATTGAATACGACGTGTAGAATTGGATACGATGTGTAGGTGTGCTTGTACATCATATTAGGACCAGCTCCATAATGAAACCCGGGTCTGGCAGGCTGCAGCAGTAGCTAGCTTTCCTCCGGCTTGAGTGTGTAAAATCCATCACCAGGTAATCGCTGAGTTCGACAACTGGCGCGTGGTACGGCTCCCAGGGTCGACGCGGCCGACGTACATCTATCGGGATACCGGCGAAGTCACCGACCTGCTGCCGCCCGAGCTGGCCCAGAACCCAGACTTGGACCTGGACGTACATTGACTTACTTACCTCGTAGTTTTCCACTTCCGTTTTTGGATTCCGTTTTTGGATTACGGCCGTCCGAGACGCCAACCAAGACATCACAGATTTTGGTGCGTCTCCTGCCCTCGCAGATGTCGTCCCCGAACCGCGGTCCCTACCGTGAGGAGGGGGCGACCCGCACGCAGCTGCTGTATCTGCAATCCCTGTGTGCGCGGCTCGCGCTACCCGACGAGCGAATGCTGGCAACCCAGGCCAGCCGAAACATGGTGTACAAGCGGATTTCGTACCTCAAGGGCTTGTTCTACGAGCGCTACCGACAGCACTTCACCCCCGCCCACCTGCTGCAGGGGGCGATGGGCGGCGGCGGGCTGGGGCGAGGGAAGTAGCGAAGGTTAAGGTCGTGAGGATGCTGTTTTGGCCGGTTGGTCGATCGATCGATCGATCGTGCTTGCTTCATTCAGCAGAGAATTCAGGGCTTATTTTGTTCGATTGTTTGAGAAACGTTGTTTGCATTTTTTTTCTGGAACGGTGCTGCGGTGTCGCAACGAGCGCTGCGACGGACTGAGAAATTTGTTTCGGTCCAGCGGTCCTCCATTTTGAGAATACGAGTAGTCGTCACATAATTGTTGATGCAGTGCAAGACATGCTGTGTCTTTTCAAATGCGGACTTGCCGCCGGACAAAACGTAGACGTGAGCCAACTTTTTTCCCTTTGAAAAGGCCATCCGCAGGAGACCCGGTGCGGCGCTCAGCTGCTGCAAGGGTCGTGATTTGGGACGCTGTGCAGTTGGTTGTTCTTGCGTCCAAAAAAACAACTCCTGTGAAAAAGCGCATCTCGAAAGCGCCGAACCTTCGGTGAGTAGGTGAAATCATTTGCGAAAACGGCCTACTTCGTGAACACCCTGTCTTAGTCCTGAATGCATGCTTTTGAAAGCAGCCACTGCTGTCGATGGCGTTCGCCTTTTCCGCTGTTTTGATGATGACGATCGGTAAGTAGCGCTTCTCTTTTTGATGATTCAACACAGAGCGATGTTGATCGGGACCTAATAAATCGAGTATGCCGCTGGACAATCGTCTGCGAGGCTCCTCTGCGACGTGGGTGGTTGTGCCATTCCGCTTACATGCGTGTGGCTCGTTGTAGTCGCGTCCGCGTGGCCGCCAGCAGTCTTGCGTTAGTCTTAGTACTGAACTATTGGACAGTGACTCGTCGATTTCGAACTTCGAAACCCTTGAGTAAATTTTGATTTTATCAAACTACGTTGTTCGCTATCTTTGATAGCAAAGCAATCTAAGAGTATGAGTAAGAGTAACACACTCACACGCTGAAGCGCCATTTCGACCGCACTATCACGCCAGCCTAGTCATAGCTGGGACTCTTTGCAGAACAAGCACCAGTAAATTCTCGATAGAAGTTCTATCGCACATTATACCACCTGTCACGCCTCCGATCGGAGGACGAACCACATTGCAGTAGTACTTGCATCGAAAAGGAGTCACAATCTTCACGAATTCACCTTTTTTATGAAAATTCAGTCGTCCTACTCGACGTGATGGAAATTTTGGTTGTTGCAAAAACGAGGCAGGCACCGCATGGCGGTGGCTTCTGCTTCATCGGCCTCACGGCGGACAGCCGACTGGTGCGGCCTGTGCCGGCGCATCCGGAGGGTGGAGTTGTTCGAGCAGACGGCACTCCTTTCTGGAATGGTCCTGAGTACGAAGCCACCCGCGTCGGCGCGTGCGTGCAGCTTTTGCGACCGCAGCGGTTGGACAATACGGCAGAATCGCCGCATCAGCACGAGGACGTGCTGTGCGACGGTTTTCAACCGGCTGCACCGGTTGTGGCAGGCGAGCAGCAGGTATACGAGGAATTGGCGACCGGCAGAGCTACCGTTCCCGGGGGCGATCCTCCCCACGATCTGGGGCGTTCTCGCGGCGTGCTGCGCGATAGCATCCGGTCTGCATGGCCGCACCGCGGCCGGTACGATAATGCGGTACAGGCTCGCTCCAACGCCGTGCCGTCTGTCGTTTGCGTGAAGGGCACCCTGTTCGGCATACAGCGCCGCGAGCTCGCGGACGCCGGGACCGCCGCCGACAGGCTGTATTGCTGCGTGAGCGACGGCCACGAGCGCATCGATCGCGTGCCGGTTACCGCGCAGGATTTGGTGCTTCCGCTGCTCGGTGCGGAAAACGGGCTCGGGCAGAACGAACCGGCACCCGACCGGAGCGGCATCGTGATTCTGGGGCTCGCGCGCCATCGCAACGTGGGCGCCGGCTTGCTCTCGGAGTACCGGATGATGGTGGTGGGCTTCGTGCCGGAAGCCGCGCTCGCGGAGGCCTACTCCTTCGACCTGCTGCTCGACGTCTTCGGCGTGCAGCCGTCGACTGGTCGGGCCTTTGCGGAGCTGCGAAAACCGTTCCAAGACTTCCTGCGGAATGTTGGAAGTGCACCCGGAATCGACGACGGGCTGCCGGCAGAGGCGGAGGACCGCCTGTGGCGCGCAGAGGAGCTGGAGGAGATATTCGCGAGCAAAACGGACCTGCTGAAGGAGCACGGCTGCGTGCTCGTGTGGGACGATCGCCGCAGCGACGCGTTGCTGACCGACGCCGCGTGCCAGGTGGTGCTTCTGGACGCCATGGGTAAGCAGCGCAGCGGACTGGGCGGCGCCTACGCGATCGTGGGGCGCTACTCCTGTGACCGCGACAAGCTGGCGGAAGCCCGGCAGGAGGTTTTGGAGGCGGGCCGCCCCACCGGAAAAGGTAAAGGACGGCGCGAGCGGGTAGGGTCGGCGCTGACGAACATGCAGGCGATCCGCGACGCGGTGCAGGCCGCGTGCACTGGAGCGGGGGATGCGGCCGCGGAGGAGATCGCGCCGTGCTTCATCGGGGAGGTGGCGGCGGAGCAGGTGCGCCCGCGGAAACTTGTGAACGCGGTCATCCGCTACTGGACGGGTGACGCGTGCGCGTACAAGAAGCAGAAAATATGTTTCTATCTCTTCCTGCTGGCGAAGAAGACCGCGGAACTGCAGCGGCGGGCCAGCTCCGAGCCCGACCACGTGCAGAAGCTCATGTGGCTAGTGCAAGCCACACACAGGAAGGTCGACAACTTCGCGAAGAAGATGGCGCACAAGGAAGGAGGGCTGCCAGGAGCGGGGACGAGTGTCCAGTGGGAAAGATGGAAACGTAGTGCAGTTTTGTTTCTTTGGTTGGTATATCTCGATGCTAATTTGCGAAAAAGTATATTTAGGTGCATAGCATAAGCATGTCAGTTTTCGGCTCCGCACTTCTCCATAGAAAAGTTCTACTTGCGCCTCTTGCTTCGTGGAGCAATACTTCCAGGTTAGGCTGATGGTGTCTGCCAGGCGATCCGCAGTACTTCTTCATGATTTCGTTTTTGCAGGTTGCCTCCAAGCTGCAACGGGGGTGTGTGAAAGAATGCAGTCGCAGATACGGCACATCGCGGCCCAGAAGTATTCGCTAGCGGCGAGCGTGATCCAGGACTTCAAGGTCTCGAACACGGCGGTAAAAACTTTTCGTTTGCCAGACGGTTTCCTGGGCGCGGGTGGCCATGCCGCCGGGAACGCAGGGGCGCATCCCAACTTCGACGCGGAGCTGGACCAGGTGCTGAGGAACAGCATGCCTACGTTGCCGCACCACTGCGGGACACCTTTCTCCAGCTCGTGCCTTCAGGATGTTCCACGCGTGTCCAGCGGCTCGTCTGACGGCGAAATTCGAGATGCCCTCTATTCGGTGCAGTGGTTTGAGAAACACATCTTCCGGGCGGTGCTCGCCGAAAATTTCGCCATTCTGAATCCGTCGGAGGGGGCGGTACTGCAAATGTTTCAACTTGTGCGCGAGTACCTGGAAATATCGCTGGCCCTCCGCGCACATGCGACCGCACTAAGCCATCCGGCACAGCAGCAAAGTCGTGAGGTGCTGGTTTGCTACAGTGTGTTCTGCTTCGTGTTCGAGGCTTGCAAGAGACTGTGGCCGTCGCTAATTGGCGACCGAAGCCAGGGCTTCGGAGTCGGCGTGACCACGGACAAACTTGCGATGCTACTGTTACCATCCGCAAGCCTGCAGAGTGCGGCGTTGAAAATTCACAAGTACTTGGAGCAGAACGCGCCAAGTGCCGTCGTGACCAGCGCGCTGTTCAACTTAAAGCACCAAAAAGGAACCTTGCGCTTCGCGCGCAGGTGTACGGACGCGGACAGGTTTCTGGCGCAGCAGTTTCAACGGGAAATGGAGAATCGGCACGAGCGGAAAACAGGCTATGATCGGGAACAGGCGAGACGACGAGCGGAGTGCGCCAGGAAAGAGGAGCAACTCAAAGAGGAGACACAGAACCTGGAGCGCGCAGAACGTAACCGAGACAGGTGCAGGTCTGGAAATGAAGCGTGGCATCGGGAAAACAACACTGTGCGTGAGTTTGCAGTGCGCGCTGACAGATTGAGGAACGAGATCGCGGAGTTGCAACAAGCACCCCAGTGCATCGTGGAGCCGCTGCCGCACCTCCAGACGAAAATGAAAGAGATTCTTTTTTTTTTGTACACGCCCAGCACTCTCGGAGTGCTTGCGCACTTGACGTCTCTTTGCGAAGCTGCGTTCCTCCCCAGGGATTCCAAAACTACTCGCTCCATGCCAGCCATGGCGGCAGGACCGGAAGTCTGCAGTTGGGAGAGCTTCTATAGCAGCCATCAGAGGTACCAATACGCGCCCAACGTCCGTGCGTCGCAGCCGTTTCCGGTCGCGAACCAGCCTTGCGGTCTTTTTCTCGGCTACTTGAACAAGCAAGACCAAGAGCAACCACCGAAGGCGAGGGACGGTTCCGTGCAGGTGTATCCGAACATGGGGCTGCACGCACTATGGAACGTGTGTGCGCCACAGTTTCCGGCGAATCCGTTCGTGCAGCTGCCGACTGCGTCGTGGCTGTGCGAAAACGTATTTTCCGAACAGCTCGTCACGGCTGCTGACCGCGACTCGCTCGGCTGGAGTATGGGGTTGCAGCTTTGCGAGTCCGGAGGGCTTTTCTGCAACACCGATCGGATGCTGCGGGAAAACCAGGCCATCAGCACACAAGACAAGTGCCCGGACTGGTTGCGGACATCGCAGTACGTACGATTTTGTACGACGCGCGCGCACCCCTGCTTGCAGCTCCGGAACGTGCTCGCGATGTTGCACGACCAGTCGCTGCCACTCACGGATCCCACCGTGCACCAGCTCGTGCGCCAGGCCCTGTATCAGTTCGGCCCCCCGTTGAAACTGCCCGCAATCGGTGAAAATCGGAACAACGGCGATCCGTCGCCGCTTCTGACCGCGAACGACGATAATTTTGTGGTCGTGGAACACGCCGACGCCACTCCGCCTGCGCCAAATGATTTCTACGTCCGGCACGTTTTGTTGGACTGCTACAACGACCAACTCCGCACCTTTTGCGAGATTCGAGAGATTCTCGATGCCCTCGTCGACACCTTTCGCGAAAAGCCGCGCGATCACCTCGCACTGGGCTTCCTCTGCGAGATTGCAGGCGCTTTCGTTCAGTGGCATTCGCCGCTGCGGAACACTCTGCGGGCGGTTGCGAGAACGACTTACGATTGGGCCGTGCAGCATATGCGTGGGCGCAACGGGGATGGAGACGAGACAGAGAATGTGTTACCGACGTTCTTTTTGCGCTACTGCGTGTCCGCGTTGCTCAGTCTGCCCGCTTTGAATGCAGACGACCTCGAGCTGTATTGTGCGGCCCAGCTCCGCCTGCGCAGCCTTCTCGCGCCGAACGTGCAGGCTGTCTTCAGCAAGGAGGAGGACGCGAAAACGCGGCACTGCTACGAGGAAGTGGTGGGCCGCAATCGGCTCCAGGTCACGGATCGCATCGACGAGGTTGTTGCGGGCGTTGAAGCAAACTTGAGCGTGATTTTGAACGGGGCGCTTCGCAGCGCTGACAGTCTGCCGGACCTTCCGCAGAATTTGGAATGGTCGGCGTTTCGACAGGGCGAACGGGGCGTGCGGGAAGTTTTCGTGGCGCGCAGCGAGCGCGGTCTTTATTCCGTGAACGTGGCAACAGGCGCCCTGCTGGTTAACGGAGCTCCGCCGGGACGTCTGCCGCACTCGGTTTGCGATGATCCGCTGTTTCGAAAAACGTTCGGTGACATGGACATCGGGGTTCATGAGCACCAGAGAGGCTACATTACCACTCGGAAATGGGGCCGAGCTTATTTTCTGTTTGAAAAGGTGGCTCCGCAAGATCTCGTTCCCGAGAACGATACTCGCAGCCCTTTGTGTCGCGAGCAGATTTTTTTGTCTGAGTCCGAAGAGCACTCGCTGGAGTTACAGCTCGTCGCGCCGGAGGTCATCGCAAACGTCTTTCGTGCACGACAAGCGGCCCATCTGGCGTCGCGCTACACCCACTGGTACTGTCATTCGCTGCGAGCGCTTTTTTTTCGCTCCTGCGCAAAGCCGGAGGACTGCGAGAAGCGGGGCACGCTGTTTGGAGAGGTTCACTACGTCCTCAAGCTCTTCGGTGACGCCGAGCTCGGAGTGTCCTGGGTGGACGCCGGGCTGCCATCCGTCTTTACCAAAGAGTCCACCCAACTGCTCTTCGAAGTGCCGCCGGCGTTTCGCAACGCAGAGAAGTTTTTCGTCTCACCGCTGTGGTCGACAGCCGGCGCGGCCGCCTGCGAAGCCGCCTGCGAAGTCGGGTTCGAGTCGTCGCTGCTGACAGTTCTCGGCATCGATTCGCAAATCGTCTTTGCAGACGCCGACGACGTAGCCGCCAATCGGATTCTGGACGTGCTCGCGAAGTTTGAGGCGCGCGACTATGTGCAGTTCCGGGCCGCTCTGCCGAGCTTGAGCTGTGAAGGGTTCCTGCACGCGAACCTGCCGGATGCGCAGCCATTTCCGGTTACCGAGTTAGAGTTTCGGCGCTACGACATGGTTTTTCGGGTGGCGGGCCGCCGTTTGCTCTCTCGCGAACACGCTGGCTATGTGCTGTGCGAGGAGCAGGTTCTGCCAGGAAACATGTGGTTAGGTTTCGATCACTATCTGACGTTGCAGCCGCTTCAGGTGCATGCGGGCACTGCCGGCGACCCCAGCGCGAACGCCGATCTTTCGCAACTCGTGGATTCGCCACTGCGTGCGCTCGTCACGGACGGGAAACTGGTAGACGGCAGGGGAATCGGTCGGTGGCGCCCGCAGATGTCAAGTCGCGGCGTGTCGTCGGACGCGGATGCAGAGTGGGTCCCCCGCCGCGTGTTCCAGTACGATGTTCCGCACGCGGGAACTCGCATGGTGGCGCGCAACAACGAGGCGCGACTGCAGCTGGCAGCACTGTGCCTGGTGACGAGCATGCCACTGGTAGAGCACGCCTCCGGACTGCGTGGCGCGGAAACCGCGGCCGAACTGGTGCGAAAGTCGTCGCTGCTAGTTGGGCGAAGCGAACAGCAGAAATTCATAGAGCTGCATTCCGTGCTGCAGACGCTGCTGCAGCGCGCGGCACCGTCGGAGCGGCAGAAGCTGTCTGCGCTGCACTGCCTGGTGGACCTCGTGGCCGAGCGGTCTTGGCGGCTGGCATTCTGCTACTACCCCACCGCTTTCGGGGCGACGAGCGCGCTGCGAACGCCGGCAGACGTGCTCCAGCAAGTGCGCGACTACGGTGCGGAGGTGCTGCGAATCAAGAATCTGGCGTGCGCGTCCAACCACTTGCTGCTGAACCTGTCGGCCGGCGTGCTGCGGTCAGAGGCGGACCTGTCTCCCGCGGAAGAGTGGAAGCTCTTTGGCCTCCACAGCGATCGGCGCGCGCGTCGCGGAGCGGACTGCCAGCCCGTGGTAACGGTGCAGTGCGTGGGCGAGCGACCCTGTCGCGGGGAGGACTTTGTGTGCGAACTCGAGAGGAGAGTTGCAGCCTTGGCCGTGCCGCGACGCGAGCCCACAAAATTTCGAAGCGAAGCGACGATGGCGAAGGTTGACGAGTTTCTCACCACGCTAGGCCAGGGCTTTTCCGATGGGGGCGAAAGAGTCCGGTCCAAAGTTGGTGAAAAGTACCAGACTAACCTTCGTGACAGCTGGCTGGAGTTCAAGCTGCCGCAGGAGTTCGAACTTTGTTCGGAAGGCGATTTCCGCAACACGATCAAGGACGTATTCGCGCAGGTAGAGGGAAACTGCTGCAGCTGCTTCAACTTCGTGGCTGAGGCACTGGACACGTGGCCGGATGCGCTCGCGGAAAGCGCGACTGGCGTTCGCGCGACGGACCGAGAAAATAGCTGGCTGCTTCGGCTCGCCGGGGTCGTGCACAACTCTTCGTGTCGCCGCGTCGCCGCGGCATCATCCGCTGCAGCGGCTTTTAACGAAACTGCTCCCACGCAGCTGGCACACGCGCGTGCACAGGAGCAGGCCCTGCATCTCCTGTGTGAATTTTTGATCTGGCCAGAACGGCTGCGCCGGGCGAACCCCTTTCTGGCGGACGACGCAAAGACAGAGGTCTGGGAAGCGATCCGGCGCTTCTTGGAATTGCGCGTGTTGAAAGATCGTCTGGCGCGTATCGCCGCGCTGTGCGGCGGGGAAGGGGGGTCCACCTTTCTGCAGAATAGCGTCGCATTGCTGAAAGAGGTGCAGTGCCGCCGCGTCTGGAATACGCGCGAGCACCCCTCCTGGCTCGTGCTTGAGGCGTGGGGGCGACTGCAAATCCGTCCGAACCAATACGTTATTGCGAAACAGCTTGCCGGCAGCAGTGGAGCTGGAGTAATCTCGCAGCTGAACATGGGCGAGGGTAAGACGCGGGTAATCATGCCGATGCTCGCCCTGCTCTGGACAGTGGACGCTCCGAGCCGGTACGAAATTGGCTCGCAGAAATTAGTGCGCGTGACCGTGCTGTCGCCGCTGCTCGCGGAAATGCGTGAGGTTCTTCAGAACATCCTCACAGTGGGGCCGCTGGATAGGCAGTTGTTCGAGATTCCGTTCAACCGCGACGTGGACCTCTCCCAGCGCGGCAACGTGATGAAGGTGCTAGACACGCTGCGCGAATGCCGCGACGCGCGCGGGGTGCTGCTGGTGACGCCTGAGCAGCGGCTGAGCCTGCAGCTGAAGTACGTCGAGCTTGCGCGCGACCCTGGGCTGGTGAACGCCGAGGTGCTGCAGCGCGTGCGGGACGTGGTCAACTTCCCGGCTATCGACCTGCTGGACGAGGCCGACGCGTGCCTCCACTACAATTGGCAGCTCGTCTACGCGGTCGGCATGCGCGAGGAGCTGCCGCACAGGAACGACCGCGTCGCGACGGCGATGGGATTGCTGCGGGTGCTGCGTGAAAGCGAGCGTGTGCGGGAAAAGCTGTGGAAGTATCCGGAGGCGGTACTCTGCAGCGTCGACGGCGCCCCAGCGCACGAGTTCTTCTCGAAGATCCAGCTCTGCGAAACAGCGGCCGACAGCGCCCGACTGCGCGAGGAACTGGCAGAGGTTCTGGCGGAAGAAATCTTGACAGAACGCTTCCTGCCGCACGAATTCTCGGGACTCGGCACGTACTTGCAGGCGCAGCAGCGGCAGCAGCAAGAGGGGAACACTTCAGCCGGGAGCGCGCCTGGTGCTGGTCCAGGAGTAGCACTCCGGCCGACCACTAGTAGCAGACTTGTTTCGGATCTGAAGCGCATCGTGCTGAAGAAGGAGTGTGACGCGAATCGGGATCACGCGTTCCGGGACTTGCCGCCGAAGGGAAAGACGTTTGTGCTCGCGCTGCGCGGATTGTTGGCCTACGACGTGCTACTGCACGTGTTGCAAAAGGTGTGGAAGAAGGACTACGGTCCGGCGAGCGGCGCGTGCAGTGTGGAGATGTGCAAACCGTACCAGGCAGCCGACACGCCGAAGGACCGCGCCGAGTTCTGGCACGTGGACGTAGGGATCTGCGCTTCGTGTCTGTCGTCCTACTACCAAGGGCTCTCTCCGGCGCAGCTGCGACGAGCCATAGGAGCGCTGCTGGTCGCTGGGACGAACGCGAGCGAAAGCGCCTACCGATCCTGGTTTGCTCTAAGCGCGCCGGGAATGGAGTCAGACGCACATCGGCGTTCACTTGACAGCGTGAGCAAGCTGGACCTCACGAACGCGCCACAGTTTGCGTTGCTCGAGCGGTACTTTGCACGGAACTACGAGACGATCAACTTTTTTCTGAAGCACTGCGTGTTTCCGAACGAAACGCGGCAGTATCCGGAAAACATCGCGGCGACGCCGTGGAACCTCGCGGAAGGGGGCCGGGGGTTCTCCGGAACGAAGGACACGCAGTTCGTCTACCCGTGCTCCGTGAGTCAGAAGTGGCCACAGGTACCGGGGGGAAGGCACAGCGAGGAGTCCATGATGTGTTCGGTGCTGTCCCAAGTGAAGGGCACGGACGGAGAGATGCTGGCGGTGGTAGCCTGCAATCCGGTGTACCGTAGTGCGACCGAAAAGCTCGTGCGCTGGAGAGACGTGCTGCGGACGGCGCTCCTGGTGCGCGCCGATGAGACAGGGGGCGCTGGGGGTCAAGGGGGCGTCAGCACTCGTTCGCTTGCGGATAGGAGCGACGCGTCCGTTGCGGCGAGAACGAGACCGCCCGCCCCGACAGACTCTCGTTTTCCCTACCGCGCGCTGATTGATGTTGGCGGTTTCATGGCCGGGGCCACCGGTCGTGAAGTGGCAGAATACATCCTGGAGCTGCTGCAGCTCGGGAGCGACCAGCGAACGGACGTCCGCGGGGTTGTTTACCACGACGTGGAGCTGGACTGCAAGGTTATCATGGCTCGCAACAAGGTTGTGACGCCGCGCGACCGGTCCCCGATCCAGGCGGACGAGTGTTTCGCGTACTACGACGAAGCACGGACACGCGGAACCGATTTTCGCCTGCCTGCGGACGCATTGGCCTGCGTGACGCTTAGCCCCACCGTGACGAAGGACGCATTCATGCAGGCGTGCGGGCGCATGCGGCGGCTGCGCGAGGGCCAGCAGCTGCACTTCTTTGGGTCGCAGGAGGTAACGCATTGCTTGCGCGACGTGCGGAAGAGCTTTCGCGACGGCGGCACGACGTCGTCGAGCGAGGAGAGCGAGTACGGCCGCGATGAACGGGGCACCGGTTGGGAGACAGGGTTGGAAGAAGCAGACAGCGCTGCGGTTGGGGGAAGCAGAGCCTCTCGAGCGGATGTCGGTCTGCAGCTCACTTCCACCGATGTGCTGCTGTGGGTATCGGTAAACACTGTGCAGAAGCTGACGCTAGCCATTCCACAATGGGCGAAACAGGGGAGTCTCTACTGCGCTGTTCAGGGCGACCCGCGCGTCGCCACGCGGAAGGAGGCACATGATCTGGATGGCATGTACGCGGGCGCCCTTAAGCCGAAGCGCATCAGCCGGCTCGCGACCGATGTGTTGGAGCGCTTCCACCAGTGTGTGGAGAGGGAGCTGCGTGCTGCGCCGCGCGCCGATGGCGTTACGCAGGAGGAGGTGGAGCAGGAGCTGCGGAGGCGGCGGGACGTAATGCCATTCAAGCAGTACCGCGAGAAAATCCGGCAACGCGCGGAGGACTTCGGCGGACAAAGCCGAGTGTTCGACAGCGCGCTGGATCAAGAGCTGGAACGGGAGCTGCAGAAGGAGATCGAGCAAGAGTACCAGCGCGAGCTTCCCGCGCCCGAGGAGGCGGCGGAGGAGGTGGCGTGGCGGTACGAGCTGGTGTTCGAGGGTGCGACGGGGCTGGAGAGGCTGCTGATGCCCCAAAGCCCTTCTCCGTGGCTGCCTATCGTGAGGGTGCTGCGCGACACGCAGGCGCTCGGTGCTGAAGAAAACCTGTTGGCTTTCCTCGAGCGCGAGGATTCGCTGTATGCGACGCGGAACTTCCGGACGGTCCTGAAACGGCAGGCGGATCAACATCTAGCCAATGCAGCTGGTGCCGGTGGTGGTCGGATGGACAACTACTTGCGGCCGGCGTTGCGATTCCTGCTGTACTTCCACCGCGCGGAAGTCGCCGTGCTGCTGACGGACTGCGAGGCGCACGAGCTGTGGCGCTGTTTCTACGCGCGCCCGGCGCAGAGAGCAGGCCTGAGCGTTCCCGATCTGGAGCGCGTGGGACTGCCACGGGAAATCGTCGACCTCGTGCACGCGAATCTCCACCAGCCCCCCGCCGCAGAAGTGGGGTCCGCCTCGTCTTTTCCCGTCAGCCTGCTGGACTACAGCTTCCTGCGCGATCGAGAAATGTCCGCCCGTGAAATTGGGGTTGCACCGCACGACGGGCAAGCCCGCGGAGAAGGCGAACAGGCGGAGGGACGAGACGACGACAGCAGGCGAATGAGGGCGCCGCTCGCGCTGCACTCCGAGGCGCTGACAGAGTTTTGCGTGAGCGACCGGCTGATGGCACTGCTGGCGCTGGTGAATGGCGAGTGCATGTTTCGAGTGCCAGCGCAGCGCGAAGAGGTGCGCCGTTTGCTGGGGTTGGACCCGTCGGCAAACTCGGAACAAAGAGAACTGGGCATCAAATTCGTGAAAAAAATGAACGCGCTTCGGGGACGAGAAGCGGAATTCGAAAGAAGCGACCTCCACAAAATGCTGCTGGAGGCTGGAGCATGAATTCGAGGATTACTTATGAATGTTTGCAAGCTCGATAAGGAAAGACCCAAGTAGTGGTGAAGGATGTACTGCTCATTATCAATTAAAGGTTTCATCATGATGAGCTAAGTTAATTCATGTTGCGTCGGTCCCGCTTCCTTCCGATAATGTACCTTTTCCTGTCGACTTTCGGACGCGATAGCAGGGGTTGTTTGCTTCTGAGGCATCTAGTAATTCAAAAGTTAGTAGCTGTTACCACGACGTCGACGGTCACGGCATTCCCAACTGAAAAGTGAGCTTTTACCCTGAATACTTCGCCATGAAATACAGCCCGGACGTATCGTTATGGAACAAGATGTCACATAATAAAACTCGTTTCTACTGGCATATAAAACAAACGGTTGTCCTTTTGGCTTCAGCCACACTGTATTACGAGAATACGACCTGGGGGACACTAAAGCAGCTGATAGTATCAGTGCGACTAAAAGTTTCAATACCATTATGAGCAGCAGGTGTACTCGAAAACGAGTTACGGGACTGGGTAGTGGTATTCACTCGCACACTGTCTTGCAGAATGGCACCGTTTTGCGCACAAAGTTCGCCGTCGAAGAAACTTTTGCGTTGTGAAGTGGAGAGGGATATCTTCACGAGGTCGTGGGTCTGTCTCTAGATGGCGCGAGCAGAAGGCCAAGCGCATCGTGCGTAATTGATTCGTCATACACAAATAAGTTTCCGCCTCAATAAATATGATGATGCGTGATCGTATTGTGTTGCTTGTATATCTCTTTCGGCTGGCGCTGGTGACCGCGGTCCTCCGCTTTCCCGACGACGACTTTGACTCGCGACACCCTCTCCACTTCACGCACTGCACGGGTGATGCTACGCAACAGCCGCAGCAAGAACAGCCGCAGCAGGCAGGACCAGGAGCACCGCCACTTCTACCAGCAGGGAAGGCCCCCGCCCCAAGTCCAACAGAACAAGTAGAGTCCTGCTTCTCCTCGCTGTACGCCAACATGGTCGAGGATCTGGACTGCAGCGCGATCCTTCCGGACCTCAGTTTTGCGCCGCACGTGGTCGACCGGATGGTATTGTCGACGTGTCCCGAGTTCGTCGCGCTCTACAACCGGACCTTCTCCTGGGCGGAGGAAGAAAGGCGCAGTGGTTCAGCATCTCTACGGTTGGGCAGCGTTTTCGACCAGTATCTCGAGGAGTGGCGCGCGTTTGTGCACCGCGTGCACGCGATGACGAACGTGGTGGAGCGGACGGAAAGTGGGGACGGCGCGCAGCAGAGCGAAGAAACGGACGCTGCAGCTGCGATCGAGCTGGACGGAGGCGGGGTTGCTGCTGCTAGTAGTGCTAGTTCTGCTGGTGTCGCGGGGGCGGGGGTCGATCGGAGCGCGTCTGCGCCGATCTACACGAAGGGCACTTGGCAGCTGCGGCTTGGCGAGGAGCGGGGCGCAGAGGACGTGGTGTCCGTTCCCGCGCCACCGAAATTCGCGAACACCACGTTCGACATACTGCGGCGCCACGTCTCGCTGCTCACCGACGAGGTGGAGAAAGTGTTTTTTCAGTTTTCCTCCTCGGAGAACAAACTCGTCCACGACATCTCCGCACACCAGCTGGCTATACCCAGGACCGCCGTGTCCGTTCTGCACGCGGCCGCGGACGCGATCTACCGGCGCACGTGCTTTCTGATCGAGAACCTGTCGATGTCGATTCTGACCAACTTCCACATTTGGCGGCTGGAGGGGCAGGACGGCGGCGCCGCGCAGATCCTGGCGAATCTGTGGAGCCCGGCGACGGCACCGAGCATCGGCGCGGAGCACGGCTACCACTTCCACTCGCTCGGGCCGAAGCGGTGGAACGTGCTGCAGTTTCTCGTCGAGCGGGTCGCCGCGGCGAAGCGCACAGCGACGGGAGCTGCGGCAGGAGCGGCATCCAGCCAAGAGATCCAGATGCTGGAGGTGGGTGTGGACCAAGCGAACACAACGCTGCGGCTGCTGCAGACGTACGACTTTCTGCACCACACGGGCGTGGACCCGTGGATGAACAAACCAGTGGAGCCGGGCGTGCGGGACGTGGCCGTCGACGGCGACAGGACGCACGCCATGGTGCTGGAGAAGTTGCGGCCGTTCTCGGGGGCGGCGGCGGGTGCAGGAGTGGGGGGAAGCAGGTCGACAATACTGCGGATGACGAGCGAGGAGGCGAGCAAGCGGTACCCCGATCGGCTGCGGCAGGTGGTCACGGCAGGAAGAGAGGGAGGCTCTGGAGGTGCGGACGACGCAACAAGGGACGCCGGCTTCGACCTGATATTTCTCGACGCGTTGCACGACCACGCCTCCGTCGTGCAGGACGTGTTGCAGTGGATCGGGAAATTATCGGTAAGCGGCAGGCATTTGAAGATCTTGTGCGGGCACGATTTTCAGTGGCAGTATCCGGGGCTGCCGATGGCGGTGGCGACCGTGGCACAACGCGTGAAAAAGGTGGTTCATCTCGGCAGCGATGGCATGTGGTGGATGGAGTTCGATTAAAGGTGTTGACACTCTGTGCCGGCGTGCCAAAGCGCCGCAACGCTGAGGCCAGACTGGTGTACCTATGATTCTGGTCTTCGGTTTCGCTTTCGCTGCAAAAGTGCGCGACCGCGGCTTCACGTTGCTGCTCGTCCGCAGAGACTGCTTTGTCTGTTGCACCAGAAAGAGAGAAAGTATAAGCTGGCATGGGCGGCCCCTCATGCGGACTGTCTATCATCGGGGCCCAATATACCTAGGTGGAGACCATCGTTCTGCTGTGACTTGTTACTGCACCTGGTCAACGCTGGATTGCTGCCTCTAATGGAGTGGTCGCTGGTGCGGAGGCAGTGGCGGCCTTTTCACATGAGTGCGTTGTTCGTTTGTGATTGAGGGAGCTCGTCTGGCCTGTCGAAGCTTTTTCAAAACAATGCGAGACCGGGTCGTGGGAATGCAAGAGCCCCGCTCGGTTCTCGTCTGTTGTCGTTTCGCTCGGAGGCATAAACAGAACGCGGAGAGAGATTTGCTCGACGTCATCGCTAATAGGATTTCATCCTTGTGTTTGTCCAAAAAAAAGCGTTTGAACCCGACGAATGGGAGTTGTGAAAAGGGAAGCTTGAACACTACTGCAAGCTTAAGAACGAAGGAGAGGGACGACCTTGTCGTCAGCTGGGCTGTGTAAAGTACGTACTTTTACCAATTTGAATTTCCGGAACACCGCGCGTCGGTTCACCGATGAACTATAGCATCCGGCCGCTTCGTGCCACACGAAAAGCGTAAACGTCAAGACTGTTTTTTTTTATAGCAAGCGAAATAATTAAAATCTTAATCCCGTTGGCACGGGTTTGAGCATCCTCGGCCAAGGAGCATGGACGCCAGGTGGCAGTAGTGGGATGACAACATCAAATTAACTAAAAAATCTAGCTAAATTCTATTGTGGATTGAACTCTCCTCTGCTCCTGTTGTGCTGCCGCCAGCATAACAGTAGAGCCTTCACGCCTACGCTTCACCAACTTCTGCGCAACTACACCACACAAGACGCAGTCAAGACCGATGGAAAGCTCGCGCACTCTGAAAAAGAATCGATGTTGTGACAATCCTTAATTAACCCCTTTTTATAGAAAGCGAAACTTCTAGTCTTCGTGATTCACGGCCAGCATCCGACTAACTACAACGCCAGCCGAATGCTTTGTCGCGCCGACGCGGACGGACTGTCTTCAGCCACGAAGGCGGATTGTTTTCGGCCAAAAGGCTCGCAGAAGATCCGGCGCCCTTAGAACGTATGGGGCGACAATTAAACGAGCAGAGGACGGCGCGCGACGAGGCCGCCGAACTTCTCGAGGGGGCGAAAAGGCGCAGGGTGGAGGCGGTAGCGGAGGGGAGTGAAAGAGTCGCCGCGACTCGGGAGGTTTGGAAGGGGAAGGCGGAAGAGGACGCGGAGAGGCGCACGGAAGAGCTGGCGGCAGTGGAAAAGCAGTGGCGTGCAAGCAACGTCAATTACGCCCGGGCTTGGCTGCAGCTTATGACTTCATTTAAGGTTAGAAAGACTTTACCCGAACTGTTGATCATTCGCGTAAAGTACGCGAGGTTCGGAGCCCGCAACTACCCCCCTGACATAGGCTCGCTTAGGCCGGCGCTCAAACAACGATAATGACGCTCGGGCTTGGCTGCGCCAGTAGTTTTCGTTAGTTAGGGTTTACCTCAGCTTGTTGATCATTTAGCGCGGAGAGCGCGTGGCTCGAAGCCCGCTACTCCCCCCCTTTGGAATAGGAGCACTGCCCTACGTTTTCCTGAGGCGTCGAGCGAAGTAAATTCTTTGCATTTTCCTGCGGCGCTCGTAAGTACTTTATCATTCATTGTAACACCTCGCGCGGCATCGGGTCAAACTCACGGGGCCAGGAGCCTAGCAGAGTGCTTCTGAGCTTCTCAAGCTGCCCGGCAGTCGCTTGCGACGGTAAACGCTTTTCGCGCCGAGCCTTTCGTCAGGCACTGGCAGCGGGACGGGGCGGTGTGGTGCCTAGTTTCCCACGGCCTGAAAGAACGAGCTCACTTGTTTGGAAAGCTCTCGGCTTCCTCTGTCGCAAATTTTAGCAGCAGCATAGTGGGTGCTGGAGGTGGGGCGTAAGGCACTGCCCCGAAAATCTCCTCGCATGCCCTCCAATTTGTGCGCGGGTTCTGCAGTGTGAGCACCGTCTTCCAAATACTATCGTGTCAATCCGTACGCAGATCAGATTCTAGCGTGGCGATTCGGGCAGAGCGCGACCACCCCCATCACAGAGTGATCGACCTAGAAGTGTGTACGTGTAGATCACGCACTCTATGGGAATGTCTGTGTGACTCGTGCGTCTTCACTCCGGCTTTTTACCCCTACTTCATGCAAAGCATAGAAATAGAACAGACCGCTGACGCACTTCGTCGGCACAATCTCAGCAGAATCGGTTAGTGAAGCTACGATAATTGAAACAGCCACCATGTCACTGCAGAAAATTTATTTTTCGTCGCTCACTCCGCGGACGGCAATCAAAGTATGGAGCCGGCGGCGGTACTATAGCGCAAGCAGATCCGCGGCCCGAAAGATACTCACAACGTCGAAGCGCCAGAACTTCCACTGTTGTACCGCACTGTTGTCCCGCGTCAACAAAACCGCCTGTTTGGAAAGCTTGATCTCCAACTGGGCCGCCGCGGTTTCTGAGTGCGACATCCGGACGCAATTTTCCGCGGATGATTGCGCGATGACGTGGCACTTCTTGGCCCAGAAGTTCGTTCTGGTGAGTACACACGGCTCGACAACTGACGGCGGTCGCGAAAAGACCCTGCAGTTGCGGCTTCGTGAGGGAGGCTCTCCTACAGCGTCTCGCTCTTGGTCTGGTCCTTCTCATATGGAAGACATCTTGCTGGCGCTGGATGCGCGCATTGTGGGCATCGGCGTGCAGCGCTTTGACAAATCGCAGCTTGCTCTGCTCCCGTACAGTTGGGCGCGGATGGAGTGGGACCCTGCAAGATCACACCCGCTCGTGCTTCCAGCCGTGCTCGCGGAGTGCGGCCGTTTGGAGACGCTGCGCGCGTGGGGCGCGCAAGGCCTCTGCAACGCCCTGTACGGCGCGGCCAGGCTGGCACAGTTGGCTGCGGATTGGCGGGAGACCGGTCGAGCGCAACGGCGTGACCGCGGAGAGGCTTTCCGATGCGGGAAGGAAAAGGCCGTAGATATGCTCCAGAACCAGGACGGCCGACCGCAGTTTCGGAGCCAGGGAGGGGAAGATGCCCTGCGCGATTCGCAGGCTGCCATGCGGGATTCGCAGCAAGAAGAGCCCTGCGGAGGTTCAAGTACTACTACTCCAGATTCGACCCGGCACGGGCTTTTGGATTTTGTCTTCCGTGCGTGGCTGCCATTCGCAGTAGCGGAGCGCTTCGGGATCAGGAACGGGTTCTTTTCGCTGCAGGCGCTGGCAAGTATGGTGCGTGCCGTCTCCTTGATTGCTCTTGATCCTTCGATGTGCGATAGTTCTTCGGCGGACCCCGTTACGGGATTCTGGGAGTTGTGGCAGCTCGAGTGCACGCATGTACTGGTACTGCAAACGCAGGCTGCCGCTGAAAGTAGGGTCGAGCAAAAGGGACAGGGTCCGGAAAGCCAGGCCGATCTTTTCGCGAAAGACCTCGCTACCATCATGCACAGTGTGGGAAAGTTGCGACGTCCCGTTTCTGAACAGTTCCTGGCAGCGTGGACCAGAGCGGCAACAAAGTTGCTTGCGGAGCAAGAGGAGGATTGCGTTGCGGTCGCTCGGGCCGAAGAGGACGGGTCTAGTGCCGATGGGAAGGAGCTGTATTCGCCGACTAGTGGAGCTTACAAAGACGTAGACGCCCCGCAAGAGCCCGTATCGTCACGCGCACGTCTGCAGCGCTACCTCCGAGGTGGCCACGTCGACAACACGAGGCGCAGTGGAATCCCCGACCCGCAGCCTTTCTCGCAGCTCCGCCTCTGGACGTGCTTGTACGGGTTAGCAAGGGTTTTCGAGACAAATCAGGCGTTCACAAGCATGAATGCGAGTAAACTGTCCCTCTGCCCCAACTTCTTCGCACTGTGGCAGCGCGCGCAGGTGCCGCACTTTTTGGCGCCGCATCACGAACGTGCGACCGCGAAAATGAACCGCGCCAGCCGCCTTAGCGCGATCAATTTGGTGGCAGGGCTCGGGAGCCTCTTGCAGCTAGGTGCGGTCGCCGTCGACTTTCGGAGAACGAGAACGACAGGCAGTTGTGGCTCAGCTGTCGTTTCGGCGCCTTTGTTTTTGCGATCCATGTTCGGGCAGGTTGGGCGCTGCCTGCACACATTCTCAGACATGGAACTGTCGACGCTCGTGTACAACTTGCAGCGGTTCCAGGATGCGTGGGTGCTTTACGACGACGATCTAAAGGATTTTTTTCTCCACCAAAATGAAAATAGCCTCGACTTACCGCAAGCTGCATTTCCCCTTCACCCGGCGCGCGATTTCGAAGCGGACCTAGAGGATCGGTTGCGCCACCGCTTGGGGACGGAGGGGACTTGTACATCTGGTACGCTCAACGTGCCTGGTCTTCTCTTCGCGACTGGGAAGATCGGGATTGGCTCGAAACGCTTCTGGCGCGTTTTAGTAGGGAAATGCAAGAACATGCTGGAAGCAGCTGGAAATGGGGAATCATGCGGGATGGTGTCGTCGGCTGGGGCATATCGTGCCGCGCATGACGCGCAACACCTCGCGCAATGCGCGCACGGCGCGGCGCACCTGTCAGACCGTCTAGCGTAATGGAAGTTCTCGTTCTGTTGAAAGAGGCAGCCGTCTTAACCGCGCAGCGCAGTAGAATCTCGCCCGGCGATTCCCTTCCAATACTTCATCTCGCTTCTGCACGATGCGCTGACAGTGGCAGGCGGCCAGCTTGTCTGGGTCTGCTCTGTTGGCACTGGTGTGCTCGCCGTAGGATTGTGTCTTAATTTCTGTAATCCAGAGGCAGAATGCAGCCAAGGCCAACAAGCGAGGCTTCCGTCCTGTAAATTTTGCCGAAATCGGTTTTACTTCATTCTTGTAATTCATTGTGGATCCTCATACTTACCAAAATACGATCAGGAGCTCTCTGTCGGTCATCATGCTAGTCTTGGGTTTCGGATCTGGTTGATTGCTCTTTGTCGGTGACTTGCCC
>RXOD01004073.1:0-29710 GCA_005223375.1 Amoebophrya sp. AT5.2
CTTACCACCTGGTCCCTTCATATCCCCCTTCTTCGACTTCTTGATGTTGACCCCCAAGACGGAGTAGTTCTGGAAGAGCACGCCGAGTTCTTTGGCCTTCACGCCCACCGGCAGGTTGCTTACCCGCAGCGTGGTCACCGCGTCGTCCGACACCACGAAGCTGGCGCTGTTGGTGTTGATGTTCTTCCCACTCGCAGTGGCCGCTGTGGAACTGCTGGAGCCCCCCTGCTGCTGGTTCGTCGAGGAGGGTGTAGTTCCCGTCCGCTGGAGGTTCTGGACGGACGAGAGTGGCGCCATAGCAGTAGAGTTAGGGGTCATAGAAGAAGTACCTCCTCGCCCGGAGGCGGGAGTTGTAGAAGAAGCTGTAGCAGGTGCACCATGCAGTTGTTGATGTCCTCCGACAGCAGGTGGTGGCAGCGGCATCTTGGTCGCGCCACCAGCCACCGTCGGGACGGGGACTTGCTGTTTTTGGGGTGGTATTATCGGCATTCTGGTTTGCAGCGGGGGCGCTGTGACCGCGCTAGGGGGCGTCGGCATCTTGGCCTTTGTCGAGCCGCTAGCTGCGCCGGCGCTTGTTGTAAAACCCCCCAGCGGAGGCACCGGCTGCGTGACCTTCCCTCCCTTGACGAGGGGCTGCTGTTGGGGGGTTCCTCGTCCCCGCTTGGGATTCGGCCCCCCACCGTCGTCCTCTCGAGGCCGCTTCATCTGATCGATTATATTCATATTTTCAAAAGAATGATCCACGGAGACGAAGAAGTGCACTCGAATGTAGAGAGAGAGCGGGCGCGGGTGGCAATGCCAATAAATTCATTGTACACGTACAGCGTCAGCCCGTCGATATGTAAAAAATAAAGTAAAAGTACCACGTTTGCGTATTTGGCCAGGTCCGGCAGGTTTTTGGTGACGTGGGCTTGTTCTTCTGGTTTAAGCGTGACCCACATGGCGGAAATCAGCTGCTTGGGCTGGTACAGCTTCTTGCCCTCCTCTTGCAGCAGACTCATCAACAGCTTCAGCTTGTCCTGCAACGACTGAGCACTATGCCAAAACCAACTGCGAACCGCTTGTGTAATTGTCTATAACCATATTTCACGAAGAGCATGCTCAGAGGACTACACATACACTACGTAGAAGGTACTACTTTCTTACACCAGACAGCACTACGGCCGCGGTGTCGGAGGAATACACCGGAGCCGCCCTCTACCGATGCAGCCGCAGACGCAATGTGAATGTGTGGCAACATACTAGAAGCCACATCATGGTACTAGTTCGTTGTACTAGTAACTACTTCAAAATGGAGCGATTTTGTGGCAGACGGTCAACATCTTCTTCATGAGCTCGCTTGCGCTTCGCAGTTGTTTGCCAGTTCGATTGGCAATTTAGTTCTCCACCTGTTGTCGGTTCTTAATCTTGCTTTCGCAGGAAGTACACGACGGGGTGCTTTTGCAGGACTTTGGTGACCAGCGTTTCTCCCTTGTCCGTCGCCGGTATTTCCCTAACCCCCTCCTCCCACAGCTTCTTGTGCACCTCGACCAAGGAAAAGTTGCTCGCTTTTTGTCCTCCGGGCGTTCCCCTCCTCCACTTTGTTCGGGTCATCATCTTTTCCGCCCGCGGGTCGTCGAAGGGGTTTGGCCGAAGCACCTTGGCGCACTTCAGCAGCGGCGGCGGCCAAGTGGTGTGGTCCAGCGCCCGCCGCGGGAACTGCGTCAAGAGACGCAGGCTGACGTCCAGCGCGCCCGCGTCGTCCTCGCTCAAGACTAACGCCGCGTTGTTTCCTCCAGCACCAGAGCCACCATTGTTCGATCCTTGACCCGCTAGCGACCCATCGCCGTCGTCCTCGTCCTCGTCGCTGTCCTCGTCATCCAGCTCGTCGGGACTAGGGTGGTCATCTGCTGCACAAGCCTCGACCATCCGATGCTCCGCCGCTATGATCGGGCCCGCGGCCGCATCCTCAGGAGCTTGTTCTGCCTTCTGGTTCCCCAGCTGTCCTGCGCTTTCCGTTTCCGGTTCTTGATTGGCAGTTTTTGCAGCTGCGGCGCTGTCTTCATCAGCGACCACATTTCTACGATCGGTTTCGACCTCCACTGTCGTCGTGGCCGTTGTACTAGTTCCCTCTGCGCCGGTGATCGTCGGAGCAGATGGAGGTCTGACAGACACAGACAGAGACGCCTTGTCATTAATGGAAGCTGCGGCTCCTGCTTGATCCCCCCCCGAAACTCCGGCTGCCGGCACGAGCCCGAGCTGTCCGTCGGGGAGGAGCGCGAGGGTATGGCCTGCCGGCACCACGAAACCCGGCGGCAGGTTGAGGATTTGCGTCCCCGGCGGGCTCGCCGGACCGGAAGCTACAACTGGCCCCGCGGTCGAAGTTGTAGACGCAGCTGCTGCAGAGCTTGAGGACGTTGTTGTGGGAGCTGGAGCTGGAGGTGGAGCTGCTGCGGCTGCGGCAGCTGTCCCGCTCTCTACTTGATCGCGGTCCCCTCCGCCCGCGGCCGCCTCCTCGTCCTTTTCATCCTCCGTGTCCTCCTGCTCGGTGTCTTCCGCCGCCCCAACCGCTTGGGCTCCTACTGCCGGCGCGACCCAACCTAGAGAGCAACAAACGTCGGAGGTGGATAAGTATTTATTTTACGAAGCAAGTGAAGAACGTTCTTCTAGCCGCATCCATTACACACGTTGGAGTGAGCGTTAGGTATAATTCATTGCGACCTATGGAAGACCTGTTGAAGTAGCGATACTTCGTAACTATGGAGGATCTCTTAAAACAATCGCGGCCGACTTGGAGGGATTTGGACACTGTACCTTTTATTCAGTTGCATTTAAATATATTTTGAATTATTTTAAATTTGAAGAGCTAGAAGGGGTACCTGCCGGCATTTGAAAAACTTCTTCTTCCGATTCCTCGTCATCTTCGACAGGAGGTTGAGGCTCGGCTTCGGCCTCTTCTAGACCTCTGCTCGAGGACATAACTTGCGTTCCGGAAACTTCGCCCGCCTCCACGGCCACCGCTCCTTCGTCAGCTGCTGCCTTAGGTGGCTGCTCTTCACTCATGGTCGAAGCTATGAGAGAGTGGCCTCGTGGTCCACACGAGGATGAATCGGTGAAGATTCTAATCGAGAAAGAGAATGAATCGTCGGAGGAATTTATTATTAATATTAAAAGTCGCAAGAAATAAATCCTAGTTCCCGAAATTCTACTTCTGGTGGAGGTGAAGACCGTATAAAAATCAGTGGGTGGATAGTTGTGCTGATCATCCGATCTGAAAACTAGACAGTACGAGCCCAATATGATCTTCAGTGAAGACCACAACAACTGGTGTAGTTTTTAATCTACTGGCCTGCACGAATTGATTGATGAGAAAAGGGTAAAATCCGAATGCCCATATCCGTACTTCTTTACAAAAGATTTTTGTTCATCATACGATGTCCATCGTAACTAGGTTCACTGCTAGCAGACCCTCCTACTAATGGCTGTTCACCAAATCGTTCGCGTAGAAGCTGCAAGTGCAACTAAATGCGTGTCGGCGATCGTCGGGGTTCATCTACGTCTATCGGTGGTATCGTTGGCATGGTCATTGATGGTCGACGGATGCAAAGCGAAACAGACGCATGAGGACCTCAAAAAAGCTAGACCGAGATCTTCTTCAGCATCCAGTACGGCTCTGTAGGCGATCAGACTTCCTGGAAGGGGATGAAAGATCATCAGATGCACACCAGAGCAAAGGACGCCACGATGCACATAAGTATCAGACCGAGGTGGTCCTTCGCAGTGGTCAGACCTCGAGCGAAGGACCACCGCGGCAACTTTGCTACCACCACGTCCAGGTCGAACTACCAATCTTTATCTTTCCCCACCAGCTTGTGCTTGGCAAGATGAACCTCGGCCGCCATTCTTTCCGCGCCCAATTTCACTTTCGATCTCGAATGTATTGGGGGCAAAAAAAGCGCATCTGAAGATATGGCCAAGATATCAGGATCATACTGATACTTGTTACTGATAGGTCGATGCATCGATGGGAGAGGTGGCAAGAACCTTTGGTATGTGGTCCTCGATGCATGCTGGGAGATACTGATGGGTCGATGACATGTCGACATCTCCCAGCATGCACCCGTCAACCTCATCAACAGCCTCCCACTCTATCCAGCGGCCTGGTTTTTCATCGCGGAGCGACGACGACGAGCCCCCGGGGCGACGTCGGCTACTGCGGTCCTCGAAGAACTCAACGCGCAGCCAGTGTCGCACCTTCTGGATGCAGCGGCTCCTTCTACACCACTGTCAGCATCGCCGTGGGCAGGAGCGCTGTTTCGTCGACCATCAGAACAACTGTTTTTCGCGGAATCTTGTGACGGTTTCGGCCTCGATGCAAAACGGCCCTGTTCTGTTGCAACTGACACGAGAAAGGACGATAGAACTGAAGGGCAAAGAAAGTTCGTCGCAGGTAAAAACGGCTGTAAAGCGATGGGAAACTAAGCACGGTTTCGGTTTCCGGTACGGTATTACATGCGTACTACCTAGACCCACGCACAGGCGCACCAAAGTAAACTTACTTACTACTTTTTTACGCACACTTAGTTATACACTCTGTTGAGACCCATTCTGGAGGCCGTAGGAGCGGGAGGTCCTGCAGCATGGCAGACGAAACAAACTACCAATACGTGATTTGACTTTGAGTTGAGAAGATTGACGTATTCACTTTCACATTTTTTTTTAGATGCCGATTGTAGGTTAAAATGGTCTTGCTCTTGACCTTGGGGTCGTGTAAGTAGCTAGTTGATCCACATGCAGGAAGTTGCTCGTGGTTCTCAACGCTCGTCGCGCTCCTGCTCGTCACCCCAATTCCAATTGATCGTCGAACTGCACACCAATATCCGATGAATTTCAGTTGATTCTTATTTTGACGCTGGTCGTGGAGCAAGATATCAGACCTCCACCAGCTGCATCAGCAAGCGGGCGGAGATGAACAAGAACAAGAACAAGAAGTAGAACTAGAACATCGCAGATTATGCAATTTATTTTGACATTTCTTTATTTCGGTAGATTTCATCGCCACATGAATTCGTCTGACTTTTTACCGGCGATGTGGAGAGCTCGACGCCCTACTGGTTACTGGCGATGTTGGTCCGGCATTTTAGTGCAGGACCTACAAGAGCTTCCCTAGTAGCAGCTTGTAGTTCCGGAACAGCCACAGGTGGAACAAGTTGCTTCTAGACTAGCGTTTTTTTTTGGGGCGAGATTTCGGATCCTTGTATTAGTGAGTATAGCTTAAGCTTTCACTTTTGAAATTATAAGTGCTTTCTTTACTTCAATCAATCTCAACATGAGCTCAACATCATAGCTTGTACATGACCGATCCGAGGTCTGCTCGCAGCAATTCGCATTCGGCGCGTAGTTCTCGCGCTAGCTGCATCTTGGAATGTACGGAGGGCCACCAGGACCACATCGTCGATGGCAGCTCTCTTTTTGTCCTCCTGCTCGGGACACAACAAGAATTGAAATCACTCAATTCACAATCCCCCACCGCCCCCTGATTGATACTGACAAAGTTTTTGAAGGCCTCGCGGACTCGTCCCCGAAGCGTTTTTTCTCCAGTGTGCGCGAGCAGCTGCAGGCCCAACCGTGTCAACAGTTCCCATCTCCGCTCCACGAGGTGATTTACATCTACATCAACACCTTCACCTGTATTAATCCTCTGATCATGAAGAATCGCTGACTGCACCTCCAGCAGCAGCTTCGCGGTGCGCCCCAGCGGCGAGGTGGATGCACAACTTCGGGTTGCTCCAAGAAGTGGGCCACCAACATCTGCATCAAGGGCCCGCTGCAACGAGAGGCAGGCAGCCCCCGTGATGCCACGCTCGAGGAACTCGCACACCAACGCCTCCGCCTGCTGCAGCTGGCGAGCACTCGAAGAAGTTGCGGAGGTGGAGGCAGCACGCGAGAACACCTTTGTCCTCGAGGACCACCACCTCCGGCGTCGACGTCGTGCTGCAAGTGCGACAAGTTGTGCAAGTCGTTTGCTTTCGCGATTCGCTGGAACTCGACCTCCAGCTACTAGATCAGCATGCTCATCGATGTTCTGTTGTTCGAGTTCTTCCTCTTGCTCGACGATTTTTTCGGCCAGCTTCCGCCGCAAACGCTCTTCTGCTCCTCCTGCACAATGATGATCGTAAGGATGCTGGTTCCCGTGGAGAAGCTCGAAGGCTGTGGCCTCGATGGCGCGGGTGCGGGGCGAACTGCTCGAGGATGTGTTCTTCTTGATCTCGAGGAGTTCGCGCGGCGCCTGCGACTTCCACGCCCCTCCACTGGAGTGAAGGAGGGCGACGCGGAGAAATTCTTTGCTGGTGTCGTGGCTCGTAACGGAGGACATCTCTTCAAAGTTTGCTTTTGCAAGTGCATACAAATATTCTTTCGACCACCACGACCCCGACTTGTGCGTGAGTTTCCTTGATTTTTTACCTTTTTGCGACACTGATATCATGAAACTAGTACTTGTTACGTTGGTGACGAAATAAGAAACAAGAGAAACGACCATGATCGAAGCAAAACAAGAAGAACCGCAACAACTGGCCCCGGGCAAGATGTTTTTTTATCCTTTAATAAAAGAACAATGAAAACATAAACAAGCGTCCTCCAGAGCAACAGATCAGAAAACTTGCTGGCGCCGCAGTTGTGGGCGCTTCTTTTTATCCCCTCGGTGAAGCGCAGGGGCGAAAGCCCGGCGCGAAAGCATTCGGCTTTTATTTGTCTGAGACCTCCTGCTCAGGCCTACATCTACAAAGCCTACTCAACATCGAAGATTGTGATAGATTGATTGCTCGGCACCGCAACGGTAGCTGATAGTTAACTCGCTACCGTCGACGTACCGATGCTCTTAATGTTGGCGAGCAAATGCGCGCTGTCGCGCGCGCTCGTGTGTCGGCTGCGTATAATGCTTGTTTATCGCCTGCAGCGTCGCCAGATTGATTCAGATTCGACAATTACGGTACGCGTTTGGGTCAATTTTTTTCTAACCGAATTTCTACGACGCACTTGTGGACGCATGGCATGAGCCAGCAGATGCTCCTGTTGTATAAGCGAGGCTATAGTTTAGAGAATTGAATTTTTATTGTGCGGGCATAGCCACAGCATCAGAATAGATACTGATACAGAGTATACAACAAGGAAGCGTAGTCGTCCAGTGATAGGCTGAAGATGCAGCTGCAGCTGGCTCCAATCAATTCTAAGCAGCTGTATCTAAAAAAAAAAATCAATCCAATCGCTCTATACAACAACCACTAAAGGAAGAACATCTGCTGTTTGGAGGCGTCCACGCACTCCTCGATGCCCCGCCAGCAGTAGCAGCCTTCCTTCAGGAAGCGGCCCGGGCTTGCAGTTTGGAAGCAGAGCTGGCCCTTCTTCTCCCCCTGCGGGTCGTCCTCCACCGGCGGGCGCTCCGGGCCGGAGATGCCCTCCGTCTTTCGCTTATGGAGGTGGGGCCATACGCTAAGCCATTGTTCTACATCTACACCTACATACTCTAGACGCCAGTGGCTTCATAAACTACCCTAGCCTTACGACCACGACCACTTCCCTCTACGTCTACTTGTCAATGACAATGGTTCATCTCCCAATCCTCGGAGGACGCCCCCGCCTAGCTAAAAACTTAACCCCCTCATGAAATGAAGATCTTCAATCCGGCATTTCTGAAACGGCGACCCAACAGAGGACCGCTTTGCGCCGGGTATGAAAATGAATCATCTCCAGAGACGGGCAAGGGGACCCAACTAACATTTTATGTTTTACCCACTCTTTTAAATTTTGTAGTACCAGCAGTTGCTCACTTACCATCTGGCCCCATCGGTTCATAGGGCTGTGTTTTGGCATTGATCATGGTGACGATCGCTTTTAGGGCTTTTTTCAGGATGCTGTCGCTTGCCCGCAACACCGGCGGGAGCATGTACAGCGGCTCCACGTGCTGGCACATGTAGTCCCCGGTGGATACGTACCCCAGCTTCTGCTTGCAGCACTTGAACCAGTTCCGGGTGGACTTCTCGTAGATCCACTGGTGGCGATTCCGCTTGCAATTCTGCGGCTCGGGCACCTCCTCAAACACTGTGGAGAATGAATCCCACCAGAGACGAATCGAAAGAACGAAGGGCCTTCTAAGCAACGATGGTAGAACAATTGATTCATCTCCGAGAAACAGACACAGAGTAAGTAGGCGCAGCGCTGTTGTATTGATGCATATCCTGGGTAGAAGGCTCAACATAGGCATAGCCTTGAGAGGGCGCACAGCAAAGCCGATTGGGCTTGTCTGAGCTGTGCTGTCGGTATGTTCTTCACGAAGCACCGCATTGGTCTTTTGGGAGCCAGGAGCTTTGAGGAGGATTGCGAGCACTTTATCGGATCAGTCGCTTACACTCCTTCCTCATCTTCATGGGGACGCATGGCACCACTACAGATGGAGACGGAGGCAGGCAGCGGAGGAATTCGAATTTATTCATGCCTTTAAGGTAGGTAATACCTGGTGGAATTTATTCAACTCTTAACCATCCGCTTGCCGTTGAACTTGGGTTGTAACATCTCGCAAAGCAGCTTGTGGTACGCGTTGGCCAGAACGTTTGAGCTCCGGTCGCAGTCGATCTGCCCGCCGATTCCGAGGGCCTCCAGCGCGCCGTCCATCCTCTTTGCTGCTATCCAACTATCGCTATCCTATTGATTCCGACGAATAAGTGGCCCATTTATATCCTTTCATCTTCCACCTTGCTATCTGCCCGCCAGAGCCCTCGCACTCGGCGTCGGCTTCATCTTTAGGTTTAGGCTACTATATCGACGACCCGATTTTTTTTATCAATTACATTTACTGTAACTGTTGATGATTGGAATTCATCGAAGCGAACAATCTTCACGAGCACGCCGATCCCGCCACGCAGCGGCGACATCCTCTCTGCTGCTCTCTGGAAGATCAACATCGGACGACCTCTACTCCCTCTCGGTGGATCAACAACTTCTACACGCCGGTAGCTGCGAATGCGATCAGGCTCGTCTTCTAGCTGCGATCAAGAACGACGATGAGCAGGTGGACACCACGACGACCAGATTGATAGCTTGCGATCAAGAAAAAGATGATCGGAACCGCTTCACCAACACTCCGCGCTGCAGTCCAAGCGGAAGCTGCAGCGCGGAGTGTTGGTCAAGCGGTTGGTCGTTGATATCAAGAGGAGAAAGTAGCGAAGTCTGATGTCATGATACAGATGCATTCACAAGAACTATTCCTATTGGTCATTAGAAGAAAATAGAGAGGGCGACTGAAAGTTCGAGAATGAAGCCTATGCACGACTCGTCCTTGTGTTGTGCTTCTAGCAGATTCCACCATCCCAAATTTTTGGCCCAACTGTTTTCCCCTGGTTTTTTCAATGTATCGATGACGGCGGGGTACGCCACCCTAATGAATTGGGTTCTCTACGTTTTATGTTTATCTCGCAGCGAAAATCACCAGCGGACCCCTTGCGATAGCCTCTCGACCGAAAGTGGGTCCGGATAGGACCTCGATGCCGATGCGAGGAAGTGGCTTCGGGATCATCTTCAGTAAATCTGGATGATCTCCTTCTCGCCATCATGCTATACGTCATTCTCAATAATTGTGAAGATAGAGATACTCATACTTTGTTGTATTGAGGCAAGCTAAATACAACTCCGAACGACAGCTCGAACACCCACACAAAGTTGCGTATACCGAGCCTCAATTACGAAGCCTGAGTGTTATTGTCTGACCCTTATTCATTGGTCCAAATGCAAAAGTGCGAACGTCAGGTCGCCAGCACAACGTTTGGCGATCGTAATAGCACCGAACGTCGGTGCACGATCTTGCACTGAGGTAGCAGTGCCAGCGAACGCGCGAGCCCCATTTAGCGGGCCGCACCAAGTACAATCACAGATCGAGCGAGCCCCATTTAGCGGGCCGCCGCGAACTAAAACGATCAAATGGATCCAAGGTGCAAATTGCCCTGGTCCTGTAGTGAATTCGAGCCGCCTGTTGGAATTTTCTAGCAGAGGATCGAATCAGAGAAAGCAGCTTTGTAGGCCAAAAGGCAAAGACAACTTTGGCAGAAAAGAATTCGAATTAGGTAGAACTCGAATTAGGCTGCAGATCAGTAATGCCATACGGCTATGAGAGATGAATCTGAATAGCAAAGGCCCGAAGGTAAAAGCAAACGTTCACACTTCGCTAATTTCGTACAACCTCTCCGTCAATCCCGACGGAGACAAGTACTGGGAACAGACGAATCTTCCCCCCACACTCTTCGGTCGTGGAGCGCAGCTTCCGGCAACTGGTGCACCCGCACCCCCCGGAATCTTTCGGTTAGCACTTTGGTTCGTGCTTCGCGTGTCAGTACGTCGGCGATGTTTCTCTTCGTACTAATCCATGTGACGCACGTTCCGATTTGGTTCTCTTCAAGAACCCGGCGGCACGCCGTGCAGACCCGTTGGATGGTGACATTCCTCATGGAGTTTCGGCACAGGCTGAAAACGTCCCCGAGGTTGTCGACGTGTAATACCAACAGCTTGTTCGACAGGTACTGCGCAAAATGGTCGACAAAAACCCGAGCCGCGAGGGCCTCCAAAACGCCGATGTTCACGTCCGAGACCCAGTCCGGGACCGTGGTCAGCGTACACGAAAAGGCTCGTTCCTCCGCTGGCGCCAGGTTTAAAAAGCCCCCGATACGCACGTTGAACGGGGTGAGGTCCACCGGTCGGCCCGCCGCGCGTGCCCACTGAATCGCGATGTTTGCCTCCTGAGCGTCGTCCACCGCCGCATCCGTGTAGCCGTGGACGATGGGGTTGAGCGAGGTCAGCCGCGAGACCGCGATCGGTGTCACCCGGCGCGCAGCATCTTGCATGCCCCTGATGGACCCCATTAGTGACGCCCTTTCCTTGACTCGCTTAACGAGTTTGAAAAGCGCATCCGTGCGCCATTGGTCGAGCGCTTTGGCGAGGAAAGACTGAGTTCTTTTTAATTGCAGACAGTGCCTGTAAAGCCCTCGATATCTTCCAAGTTCTTTTTGGTCTATATGTTTCGACACCAACAGGGCTTGCCCCCACTTGAGACACTCTTGCACAGTGCGGTCTTCGATCGTCACCTCCGTCACGTTTAAATCCCGCCAGGTGTACGATACCCCCAAAACCGTGATGAGGCGCTGCGCGTTCTGGAACTGGTCCTCGGATTTTTCCGGCGATATCTTCCAACCCAGCAGCAGGAACAGAAATTGCAGCAAGGCGCGGTCCGTCGCTGACGACATACATCTCGAAAAGAGATGTATGTCGTCAATGTACATTGTCGCGACTACGACCAAAATCTTAGCCACGATCAATTGGAGACTCTCACTCACGGTCACACAGTCGTACACGGAGGAGAGGGACCCGAAGAGGGCCACGTCCGAAAGGACGAGTTGCCATCTTCGGGTCCTCCCCCCCTCGTGTACGACCGGCTCCCGCGGGCGAGGCCCCTTCCCTCCTCCTTTGGTCTTTGCCTGCGCCGCTCCTGCCAATCCGCTGTGCATTCCCGAGTAGGCAGTCCCAAACGGCATCTTGGGCGGGCGCGGGAACTTGTCGTCGCGCGACCTGGCTAGCAGGTCCATCGGAAGCGGCGGTGGGGGATCGCGAGAGGAAGAGGACGCTTCGGTGGCCGGTGGCGGTAGCGGCGAGTCATCGATGCGCGGGCGCGAGACCGAAAAGGGCACCGGAAACCAAATTGCATTCAAGGCCGGCTCCTGGACACCACTTTGGTAGTAGAAGGCCTCCATATCGTCTTTGGCCATCTGCGGGTTGAAGCCATACTCCGAGCCGTCGTCGTGCTCGAAGTTCGGTTCGCGGCCCCAGCCCCCCGCACCCAGTGGCCTCGGGTTAGAGTACAGGTCGATGTCCGTGGCCTTCTTGAGCAGTTCGTCGTGGATGCCAATGGAATCCCGAATTTCCATTTCCTTGGTCGCGTCTGCTTTCACATGTTGTTTATATTGAAAACAATCGGGATTCCCGTCCTTCACTGCTTGACACCTTTGCAGGATTTGTAACGCTGCGCGGGCGTTCAAGAGCCGCATTTTTTCGGCGGCATGCAGCAATTGATTTTGGGGACGACAATCAATACAAACACGAATTTTTTCGTTCTTGACGACGGGGAAGGCCTTGGCCGCGCCGATCCTCCCCACGGAGGAATGCGGCGCCTCGTGCCAGATGCCCTGGGCTAGTCGCTTGTCCCTTTGCGCCCACATGTTTTCGATCAGGTCTTCCGAAGCCCAGTGTGGACCCGTAGGAGGCTGCCTGGTGCGCTCCGGGCGGGCGGACAGGGCCTCCCTCTTCTTTGCCAAAACCTGTGCCAGTGGGAGCCTTTTCCAAAACCCGGAACGGATGGTTGTAGGTCGCCCGTCTGCCTGAAGCCCCGGATGAGCTTCGTCACGATGGACAGAACGTTTCCCCTTTCCGGCTGCAGCGACGGCGTGCGGTCCAGTGACATCTCAAGTAGTTTGCGCATGAGGGGGAAGTTCTTCCCTTCGTACACGCGCTTGAGGTGCGGTTTCAAGTGGGCGTGGACCGATTTGTTCTGTTCCTCCGTCTCCTTCGCCAGGCGAGCCAGGAGCGCCGTGACCTCCCGGCTCTTCGCGTTGAGGGTCGTGGCGCTCCGTGTCTTGGCGAATTGGATCGCGTCCGCGATATAATCGGGGTAAAGTGGTCCCACCCCGTATTCGCGAACTTCGTCAATCCGCATTTCCGCGTGGAAGTCCGGGTCCTCGTCCATCTGCGGAGGACGGTGGGCCGAGCTCCCCGCGGACGGATCGGTAGAGATGTTGTTGTTCATTGCGTTTAGATTTAGAGCTAGCTAGAGAGTCGGGAGAGTAAAGTAGGAAGGTTAAGAGGGTCGTAGATTAAAGTTATAAACCACGGGGGGGCCTGAGCGTAGAAGCAGGAGAGGAGTGGTGAGACGGCACCTCGAGCAATCAGCACGACTTGCAAGCAAGACGAACGCGACCGAGTTCGGGCAGCATATGTCTCGCGACTTCAATGACGCATCTGCGTAAAGGTTCCAGAGGCATCTAACTTTCTAATTGCACCGCTCAACCGAGAGCGTTTTCGTGAAATGCGGCTCATCTACGTCGACCGATTCGCTTTCGCTTTCAGCTCGTCTTCCGAGAGCTGCTTTTCTGGTTTGAGCAGCGTGCGGCTCACGAACGAGATGCGCTCCAGTTCCTTCTCGCTTGCCTCCTTAGCCGGCGCCGCAAACGCCGGGATCTTCGGATCCGGCTTCTCGTCGTCGTACACGAACGCGATGTGCCCTCGGGGGCCGGCGACCGCTGTCGCCCCCTCTGGGATCGGGTGCGTCACCCACGATTCCACCGATGGCAGGCCAACAAGTTTCGCAACCTCTGTTTCCGGGATCGGGCGGACCAGCATGAGGTTGGCGACCCGGAGCCGGCTCAACAGTTCCTGCTCGGATTGCGCCGGCAGGGAGCCCACGATGTTCTGCTGGTCCTGGTTGCACTGGCCGGCTAGCCAGCGCGTGCAGACGTCCCTGCTCGACTTCGCGTTGTTGGCCATCTCGAGGCGATTAGAGTATTTGCTAGTGGGTGGTGGGAGGGGAAAAGGAAACCTGCCATCGAGCGAGAGAAAGCACCGTAGCTAGAGAAAAGGGGCACAACATCAGAGAAACAACCGACCTACCATCGCTCGTCCCGCCCAAGCCGAACGCCACCGAAAGAAGGGCAACGCACAGAAACTAATTTCAACTGCCTTTCGGCTTCAACCATGTGCCTATGTCCGGCGAAATCTAGGGTGCTTTCTAATTGGATGCGACCGAGCAGGTTTCCGATCCTCGCGTGTGTCCTGGTGCTGACTCAGCACTTCCCGACCTTGGCCTTTTCCCGCAGCTGCGCCTCGGTGAGCTTCTGCCCCGGTTTCAGCAGGGCGCGGCTTATATACGACAGCCTCTCGAACCTGTCCTTCTCCTGGTCACTGCCTCCGTAGTGCAGCATGCCATGCGGGCACCCTGCCGAGTTGTGAGAAGAGCAGGCACCCGTCATCCACTGCTTGCACACGCGGATCTTCGGGGTCCCGTCCGCGTTCGTGTTCTGGCCGCGCGCACCTGGGAGCGGCACGAGCGCTCCAGCTCCCGGGCGGACCTCCGGGACTGCGGCGACGTTGGAAGCGAGCTGTTGCAGGTTGGGCACGCTGCCGGCGGAAACTCCCTTGATGTTCTTCAGGGCCGTTTCCATGCGCCTCGCCATTTCCATGACCTGCGTGTTCTGCTTCTTGTTGTTCGCCGACGCGTACCGCTGCTGCGACTTGATGACGAAGATCTTGTTTTTGAAGCGGGATTCGAAGTCCAGCGACAGTACATGGTTGCACTGCCGCTGGTACATCGGCGCGAAAGGCGGAGGGAGTGGATCGAGCAGGGGAAGATTCCTTGGACTCAGAACCTCCCTCCAGGTCTCCCAAAAGAGACTGAAGATTTCGTCCTTGCCCAGGTACAATTCGTCGTCCTTCGCCCATTTAAGGGGGTCGATTTGTCCTTCGGTTTGGTCGGTGAGGACGTTGAAGAGGCGTTCGAATTGGTTCGGCAGAAGAAATTCAATGGTGAGCATCCCCACCAAAGCGCTGCGCGGAAAGAGCCGGATGCTCTGCGGGACCAAGTCGAACTCTCCGACCTGGTGCAGGGACCCCGACGCTGCCCGCACCACCAGGAAGGAGAACTGCTTGCCCGAGATTTTCGCCTTCGACGACACGATCGCCTGGCGTTGTGCGAGCAGCGTCTCCTGTTCCGGCGAGAGGTAACCGTAGCCCGCCTCAGCCTGGCCCATCCTGAACTGCCGCGCGAAGTCGGCATCGCCGCCCAGAATGCCTGCCATCTTGATTGAGCTGGACTAGGTGGAGTGGTGGTAAGGGGGGTATCTTAACGGGCAGTTGCCAAAAAAGACGTCTGTTGAGAAAGACCGAAGGCAGTGACAACGGAGCTTCTGCACACCCACGACCCTCTCGCTCTACCGACGAGTCTCTCTTCGAACGGCACGGAAAAATACAGGTCGAACCACGAACCGACGTTGTTCACACGGAAATTCCTCGTTGCCATGCCAAGCACGAGCGCAACCGAGAGGTCGTTCCACGGAGGTTATTTTCCTATGCCTTTCGGCTTCAAAGACGAGCGGACTCGTGGCACAACCGATTTTTTATTTTCGAGCTTTTGCGAAGCTTCGTTTTTGTTCGAAGAGGGCTTCAGGTGCAAAAGTTAATTAAAGTCACCATTACGGCAAGCCGTAATGGTGATGAGACAGTCCAATGCAGTCCTAAAGAGGACTGCATTGTCCGTCTACAGCCCGCCATCCCCTTCTTTCTTGGACCCCGGCTTCTTTTTCTTGTCCCCGGCCGGCTTGCTCCTCTTCATGGACGGCGGCTTATCTTCATCCTTGTTCTTGCGCTTGTTCGACGAAGCGGCGTTCTTGTCCTCGCTTTCCGCCGGGGCGGCAGCGGACTGGAAGATGTCCTTGGTCAGCGTCCGCGGCACAACCAGCGGCCAGCGCGACAATTTCACCGCGTCGGGGTAAACCGAAGCGCTGCTGATGTACCCTTGCGTCGTACTTAAATCCGAATGTCTCGCGAGCCGCTGTATGACCTCCGCCGGGAGCCCTGCTTCCGAAGCAGCTTGGGTGGCCCCTATGCGTATCGAGTGCCCCAAAAGCACTCTCTTGTCCCCGATGAACGCGTCGATGTGGCATGTATCGCAGAGCGCGTGGAAGATGCGGCGTACCCAATCAACGCGTCCATCCGCCACCAGATTCCAGAGCTCGTCCTTGCAACCGCAGCTAGGGCAGAGAGGAGTGGGGCTAATGGCAGGGGTCTGGCAGCAGATGCACCCCAGCTTCATCAGGAACGGCTTCGCGCCCTTGGGGTCTTCCTTCCTCTTTCCAAGCCCAATTTCGACTGTGGCCGCATTCTTGCCCGCAGCCGGTGTGGTCTTGGCGTAGGAACCCACGACGTCATCCACCCGAAGAAACGAGAAGAAAGCCCGTTGTACAATTTGCAACGCCTGCAGAAGCGAGACGTCCCACACGTGCTTGCCGTTTGGATGGTCGTACATGACCGGGAAGTTCTGCATGGTCTCGCTGTTGTACCGGTAAACAGGCGCCTTGTCCTCCGGGATTTCGATCTGCGCCACTGTTTCCTCATAGCGTTCATCTGCCACCAAATGACACTGCACCAGGTGGGAGAGCAGAAAACCTGGATTCTGCTCGGCCACCGGCTTCATTCTCGCGAATGACCTGAATGCCGATGCGAATTCGCGCTCGCTGGCCGCTGCGAGAAATGAAGTGCAGTCGAAATAATTTTTCAACCGGGACAAGTACGAGACTCGGCTCGCTGGCACTTTTTCGTTGAGAGCGAGGGCCAGCGAGTAATATCGCACACTGTGCCCCGTGACGGAGTGGCTTTCCCCGCACCACCCCAACTTCGTCATGAGCTCGTCGCATTTGGCGAACTCGCGCTTGTAGGCCTTGATGGTGGACTTTGTCCAGGTGAGGGCTTTTAAGCCCAAGTCGTGTTTTTCCATAATCGAAGCGGTCGCCTGCTCTTGCGGGCGCGGGGTATGCGCCAGTGGTCCGTTTTTGGCTTCGGCCTCGTTTTTGATTTTAACGACCTCCGCCATCGCCTTTGCCCACGAAGCCGCCGCTTTCTCGGCCTTCGGCGCTACCGCCTCGACTTCTTTGCCCGCAGACGCAGCGTGGATGTCTTCCGGCTTGGCGAAGAGGTCCGGGCTGTTGTCGGGGTATAACCGGCCGTCTTTCGCTTGTTTGAGGGCTCGTCCCTTCAAGAAGTCGGCCGCAGCCATGACCGGTTCCCCCTCGCGCACCGGCCCAATGTTGCACTTGTTACGATCGAGCGACTTCTTGATCTCGGCCTCCGTCGGAACACGGCCCTTCGTTTTGTGCATCAACGAGTGGCGCGCCAGAAGGTCGCGCTCCAGTTCGAGACCCTCCCCGTCCGCCCGGACCTTGGAGATCGCCTGCCAATTCTGCAGGTCGGTACCCCCGCGTGAAGAGCCCGCTGACGGGTCATTCGGGCGACGTCCCTCGTTGTTGTCCTGATGGCCGTCCTCGTGGAAGTCCCGCGCCGTCACTTTTTCCTCGTAAAAGTCGGTTAGACGGAACCGGTCAGCACCCCGCCGGCGCAGACCCGGGAGTCCGTCCTTGCCCGGGGCGTGCGGGTCCTCACGGCACGACTCCGGCAGGTGGGAGCGACCCATGTCCCGCGGTCGCGAGCCCGGAAGCACCGGGGGGCGGACCGGGGAGCGTCCTCTCGCAGCGGACGGCTCGTCTTCGCTCGCCTCCGAGGCCGATGGCGTGTCCGGCATCTGTGCAAGGAGCTCCTGCAGCTCCGCCCTTGGTAATTTATTCGCTTCCTGCTTCGCCTGCTGGGCCTTCAGCAACTCTTCCGTACGCGGGGAGCGATGCTTTGCAGCTTCCACGTAGAGGCTCCCCCCTGGGCGGCGTCCTTTTTCGTCCGCCGAAGGGTGTCTCAACAGTTGGCGAGAAGCGGGGCGAAGAGAGGCTGTCTGCGGGTGGGCCGACGTCCCGTAGGCCGGGTTGAAGATGTCCTGGCGTCTCTCCACCGCCGGCGGTCCACGTGCCTTGGGGGCCATCTGTTCCCAATTGCCCTCGGAATCGATCCACCCGTCGTAGAAACAGACTAGATCTTCTTCCGCGCCCTCGGGGGTAATGTACGCGCTGCCGTCCTTGTCGGCTTTCCGAATGTGCCCCGCAGACGGCATCGGGAGACGACGCGCTGAGGGATCGAGAAAACTCGAGGCGGGCTCAGCCTGAACGTAATTCGGAGGCGGGTTCTTGGGCGCCCGAGTCTTTGCAGGGAGAGGTCGCAGGGACTCCTCCGAGTCACTCTCCGAGCTCTTCTGCACCGGTCTACGGTTCCGTTTGGGGGCCGACCCCGCGGAAGAAAGAGTCGGATGCGAGGCCGTGGAAGCGGGATCCGCACCGACCGCCCGGCTGTACTCTGCCACCACCTCCTTCTTCTGTTGTTCGGTAAGCCCCGTTCCGAACATCAGCTGTTGCTGCGAAAACTTGCCCGAGATTTTGTTCTGCGCACCGAGCGACAGGTCCTGACCGATGTCCTCGAATGTAGGACGCGCCGGGTAGCCCTTGGGCTGTTTGCGTCCCGGAAACGTGCCTGCGCTCTGCGCGCGAGCTGCAAACGCTTGCTCGCGGATTTGCTCCCTCGCCCCCTCGGTAGCTTCCTGCGACTGTCCGGCGTCTCCCCTTGCCCGACGTCTATTATACTCCTGGACCGCTGCCGAGGGTCGGAGCACAGACTCGTTTGCCTCGCGAGCGCGCACTAGTGCCTCGCGATCCGACATGGTTAAAGGGTGGGCTTGTGGGAAAATTTTTTTGTGATAGTCCCGCACCGTAAGTGTCGAGCTTATGTCGTTCTTAACCTGTATTGAGGCAAGCTAAATACAACTCCGAACGACAGCTCGAACACCCACACAAAGTTGCGTATACCGAGCCTCAATTACGAAGCCTGAGTGTTATTGTCTGACCCTTATTCATTGGTCCAAATGCAAAAATGCGAACGTCAGGTCGCCAACACAACGTTTGGCGATCGTAATAGCACCGAACGTCGGTGCACGATCTTGCACTGAGGTAGCAGTGCCAGCGAACGTGCGAGCCCCATTTAGCGGGCCGCACCAAGTACAATCACAGATCGAGCGAGCCCCATTTAGCGGGCCGCCGCGAACTAAAACGATCAATTGGATCCGCGGTGCTCGATCGCACCTGATTTCCTTTCATAGACCGTTCCAGCAGCCGAATTAGGCACGGATCAGTTATGCCATAGTACAACTCGACTGCCATGGTACAGGAGAGAGAGGATCCGTGCCGCTGGTATAGACCAGGGCTCCCCGAAGGGCGAGCACCATGATCATAGCTGAAAGCGCTGAGATATGGAAGCGCCACATAAGTGATATAGATTTCGAACCACATATGTGATGTGATGTGACGCACAACAGCCACGCTTAAAGCGCTGTGGATGAAGTAGAGGCGTGGGCGTACATCGAGATGTATAGCAGCTTCAGGTGTGCCGCCCTTGCGGGCTAGCGCACCTAGGGTGCCGGGCCTTTACTCGACTCCGCAAAGCGGATAAAAATAAAAATTAAAAATTTGCAATTTAAAATTGCAAACGTTTAATTCCTATCACGTGCTTTGAGTCGAGGAGCTGGGAGGTAGTAGGCGCTCAAGTCTACTTCCTATCACAAGAAACTCGGCTTGAAGCACCAAAATTTTTTGTGATAGTCCCGTACCGTAAGTGTCGAGCTTATGTCGTTCTTAACCTTTATATATTGTTCATCAATGATTCCTATGTGTATTTGTTCATGACATGATTTAGTTTTTCCTGCTCTCGCGAGGTCGATTCGACTCCAATACTAGATTCAAGATCAAGAATTTCCTCCATCGATATTTATAGGACGATAAATTCAATTTCTACTTCCACAGGTGTCCTCCTCCGCAGAGGTCGAAGAAGGTGTTCATCGCCGGATTGCCCTCGAGGTCCCTCTTCATCCACTTCGCGAGTTCCTCCGCCTCCAGCTCCTCGAAGCGGGCGCGTCTGACGTACCCCAGCGAGTCGTTCAGCGCGTCCGCCGACGCCGACCGGCTCATCTTCATCGTCAGCATTTTCAACTTTCTCCGCAGCTGCCGCTCCTTGGGGGAGAGGGAGTTGGGGGGGCGGTTGGCGTAGTCGATCTGCCCCGACGCCCGGTTCACGTAGCCGAAGGTCTTGTCGCCGTGCAGCGCGGGGCAGTGGGCGTCTCCAATAAAATGGGGGGGCCGGGTCTGCCCGCCGTTCGTAAAAATGCCGTACAAAAGCTCCTTGTACGTGCCCTGCGTCTCAGAAGCGTCCGACAAAACCGGATGCCGAGCACCTGATCGATGATGCCATACGAAAGTAATGGATGATGCTGCCACTGCGATGCCGCTGCGATCCGTGACCGTGATTGCATAGTTGTAAACTAAAATTATTACGAAGAAAGATGCTTTCGAAAAGTACCCGGTCCTGGCGCGAGTTCCGGTTCTTTCCACGGAGGTCTTCTGTCCAGGATTTCTTGTCTTCTGCTGGCGTTTGCCACGAACTCTTCGTCCCTTCTCCGCTTCGCCTCCGCTTTTCGCTCCTCCCTTTCCTGCTCCCGCGCCGCGATTTTTTGCTTCGTCTGCACCTCCTGCAGCGCCTCCATGCTCGTGCGGTACCGGGCCAGGTACGCCTGCGTTTCCTGCTGATTCCGCAGTTTCACCGCCTCCGCGCTTCGCGCGGCATCGGCCTCCGCCTGGTTTTCGTCCGCGATCTCTTTACAGGGGTGAAAAACCCTTTTTCTTTTTGGGCGGCATTTCGTCCGGCGCCGTGTTCCTCCTTTGGATTCATCTTTGTCGCGTATTTAATACAGTACAGACGCTGGTGATGCGACGAGACAAAATCGAAGACGAAAAACAACCAGACAAGCAACTACACAGAAAAATGCACCGAAAAAGAACTCTTCTAACAACAAGAGTCTTGTTAGTCTTAGCTCCCCCCCTAGCAGTACGTGTACGAGTACCAAGCAAGAAATACATCGAGACAAAGAAAGTGCGCGTCAAGTAGACGCAAGACACCACAAGCCACCCGCGGCCCGTGCGCCTACTTACTGTTACTTCCCTTATCGTACATCAACATACACACAACAAGACACCAGGCCATAGCTACCACACGAGCTACAACCGAAGACTCCCACGACTCCACCAAGATGATGTGCTCGCCAGGAAAATGGGTTATTGTTCATTCACTTCCCCTTCGCTTAATCTCCTTCTCGAAAAGCCGGGTGAAGCAACTCTGCTCCGCACAGAGTGAGTCTTTCTTGCCGCAGCCGCTGTTTCCCTTGTAGAAGTCAGCCGTGAGCCTGTGCTCTGCGAAGTACGGTTACAGGCTAGTACAAAACAATGCACTGGCGATGGTGCTCGAAACATTTTTCTTCTGAAAGCGGACGGTGGTACAAGAAGGAGCGGCCCGCGTGATGTGTTCGAGGATCATGCCGATCGATGACCATCGATGGCCAGGAGGAGCGAGCACATGTGTGTCGGGACAGCCATGTCGGCAAGGGAAAGGCGAAGATTTCGGGGCAGCTACAGAGGAGATGAGCCATTCTCGACTAGAGGAGGAAGGCTCACGCAACAGCGGGGCACGAGATGAAAACAGGACGGGGAGGCAGGGATCGACACTAGTACAGGTTGAGGAAAAATCAAGAACGGTTCTTACAGTCAGCAGCCACATGAGCGAGGCGGTATTTTCTTTTGTTTTTGCAGCTGCCCCCCGCCTGCGGAGGTACTAGTTCAGGGTGCCAATCGATATGGACAGTGCATTTTTTTCAAAAGCTCGCTGTAATAGGGCTTCGCCTTCGGCGACGCGTAGTAGTTGACGGTGCGGTCCACTTTCGCGCCCTTGTAGTTTCCGAGGAAGGGGTGCCCGCCGTCCAAATTTTCCCGGCCCACCATCGGGTCCCGCGACGGTTTGTAGAAGTCTCGCAGCGAGGCGCCGCGGTGCAGCCCCAGGTCCACCATCGAGCCCGCGTTCTCGTACGGCGTCCATTCGGACGGAAGCGGCCGGTGCGTCGTGGGAGTCTCGTACGCGGCCGACTTGATGTTCACGTAGGGCCGCTGTCGCCCCGGCGAGGGGGTCAGCGCGAGGGGCTGCCACGGGGCCGGCGGAGACAGCTGCGCGGCGCAACCGGGCTTGTACTTGCCGGGCGTCAGGGGCTCCGTTTGCTCACCACCGCCCGCATTGTGGGGCGTGGCGCCGCGAGAAGACATGTTGATGCTATGAAGATCTACTAGATCCTATGCTCGCTTCCTTGATGTTCTACCTATATTTATTACCCTATTGCGCTATGTATAATGAGGAACAGAACAACGAGGGGATGAAAAGCTATAAATCAATGCTTCAATGAGGTCCTGCAGCAGTAATGCACGGTGGTCCGATGAGGATCGCATGACGAAATCAGCTTCGTCTCTGTCTTCACAAAAACGAAGAGTACGTGACTTCTACATCGTACCGCGGCTGCGTGAGCACCAGAAACAAAAAGGATTGTTGGCACGACCGATGGCAGTGAGCAGAAAAACAAAAAACCGTTTGATGAAACTACGCAGAGCAACTTGCTTCCTTCATGCTCATGGGTGCAACGATTCGCAGAGAGACCGAACGACACATAAATGAATCCTCACCAATCACGAAAAAACAACACCGATTCTTGTTCCTCTTCACCGACTCCACCCCCTCACCACCATGAGGACAATAACTTTCAGTTCGTTGTAAAAAAAAAAATCATAATTCAAAAAACAAGCGAAGTAGAACAAGAAAGTCCTCACCATTGGCGCCTTTGACCAGTATGCAGCGCACGCACACCATCTCGCGAATGTACGGCTACAGTTATCTTTGTGAGGGTCTCTCTCAACATCTTAAACTTAAAGATGATGTTTTTTTAAGAGGACTGTGGTGATCAATGGGAATGATTCATTCCCGTTGATCACCACAGTCCTCTTCCCGCCCTTGCTAGTTCACTGTGTATTGACTTTGACGGCGTTCTCATCTCGGTGAACTGCGTATTGACTTTGACAGCGTTTGAAGATCGCTTCTTCGCCAGGCGCAGGCATCCCTCCATCTCTTGCAGTTTGCCCCTCCATTTCTCCACGGATCGTCTCTGGTCCCTGCGGGCCTTGTTTTTCACGGTGTCCCCGATCGCGAGGTCGCGCGCCCGGAGTTTTTCTCGCTCTTTCAGCAGATCGCAGAAAACCTCCCAGTGGTAGTCGTCCACGTCGACGCGCTGATGATGCCCAGCGGGAACGGGATGATCGCCTCCTGCTTCACGCAGCGCCGACGTTGTTCCGGAAACTGTAGCTGCCGCGGAGGCCGATTTCGGGCGCCGCCTTTGTCGGGATGATGAACAAGGGAAGCCTCCTCCAGCACCACCTCTTCCTCCAGCGACAGTTGTATGATCCGCGTCCTCTTCGAGAACGCCGCCGCGCCGGGGCACGGAGAAAAACAGCCCCTCCTTCTGCTGACAGCCGAGCCCACTCTGGTAGAAGTCGGGGCCGGCGGGCAAGTAGCGCCGCCCCCGTCGCGTTTCTCGGGCGCTGCGACTGCGGGCACCCCGGACATCACCAGCGAGATTTGACCCATACGCGACGCCTCTGAGGAGTTTCGCCCTGTAGAAGGGTGTTGGTTGGCGGTTGCTGTTTCTTTGCACTCCCGTGTGCGCGGTGAGCCTGTGCCAGGGTCCCCGGTTCTCGTCCACGGTATACTCTGGGCACCGGTTCCGAAACTCCGGAACAGAAGTAGAACTAGTACTTTTTTTCACGTTTCGATATTCCCGGAACTTGCCGGGGTGCTCGTCCAGGAAGCACGCGGGCGGAGGGGCGACGGCGATGTCTTGCCTGCGAGGCGCCACGAGGTCCGCGAACCGGAGCGGCTTCCTAGGTGCAGGAGCCGGTCCGCCCCCTCGTCTCTCGACTTCTTCTTCGCTGTCCGGGCTGCCCATCGTTCCTTTTACTTTTAGCTTAAGTATACCACTTTCTATCAATTCAATGAATCAATCACAATCAATCCCAACATCAATCAATTTCTTGTCCGATCCGATGCTCGTGGTGCACCGGCGGCAAGATTGAATCTTCGATTCGGTCGACAGAGGGGACCGACGAACAATGGGTGTGCGGGGCTGCCGCCGCGAGTAGATTACTAGATTGGATGTATTACTTGTTCTTACAAATTAGAGCGAGATCGGGAGGGATCTTCAACACACACTGGTCGTTGAGCGAGACACGACGTTTGCACGGGTTCAGCGGACGAGGTTTGCCTCTACGCAACCTGCGGCCTCAACGGACGATGATGATCCTCATCTTCTCCTTCACGAAAACTGCTCAGATATTTTTACATACAGGTAGGTACGACTTCTTCGCACGCAGACGCACGGAGGAAAGGACGAATAAAGTTTTTCACGCAGACGAGGTGATGCTGGAACGAGAACGTCGAGAGCTACTGAGCTCGAAATCTTCGTCTTCTCTGCTTTTCATTTTTGTTTCTGTCGCGCACCTCCTGATCCTGTCCGGTTGTCCTAGATCGGAACCGGGAGGAGCGGTTGGCTTCATATTAGTCCTGGTGCAAAGTGAAAGTACGGCAGCTCTCATCTTGTAGCTGAAATCTCTCCACCACTCGCTTCGGCTTCCGGCACCTCGGCAGCGGCCCTGCGCAGCTTGTGCTTCGCGCGCAGGGCGGCGTCCACGCGCCTGGCGACGGGCGAGCGAAACTTGTTTTCCGTGGAGCGGTAGAAGTCGTCGAGGTTGAGTCCTGGAGGTTGCTTTTCCTCGTCCAGGTAGTCGTCCGCCTGCAGCAGCATTTCGAGCCGGTCTAAGTCCTTCACGAATATTGCCTCTGCCGTTTGCTGCGCCTCGTACTCGTGCCACAACGCCAGCAACTCCGCCCGGGCCTCTACCTGCCGCTGCTCCTGCTGGGGCTGGACCAGCTCGCCGGCAGGAGCTCCTGATGGAGGAGCAGGAGGCGGGCTCCGGCTTGCCGCAGGACTACCACTAGTACCGCCTTCAGCTTCTTCATTTCGCCCTTTGACCCCGAGTATTTCCTGAATTGCTTTTTCCTCGAGTTTTTGTTTTTCCTCTTTCGTGATTGGGTCCCGCGTTTGCGCGTCGCCGTCCACGACCAGGTCGCCCACAATCCCCTCCGCCAAGTCGTGCACCAGAGCCATGCGGCAGCACCGCATCACGTCAATCTCTCTATTTTCCACTTCCTCGCCACCGTGGAGCACATCCCGCGTCGAGACGCCCGGGCCGTACAGGAGCGCGAGCACCGCCATGCGGTGGCTGTGCTCGGCCACCGACTCCGGCTCAGAAACCCCGCGCCGCACCCACCCCGTCCGGGGAACGCGCTTCAGCAGCCCAACCTGCTTCGAAACCGCGATCAGATCCATAGTATGAGGTATTAGACTGACTCAAGGAGCACAAGGAAGCATCATCCGATCAGCGCCTGCCGTTCCATGATGGAAAGTCGATCGGAAATAAAGGTGCACTGACTTATTATAGAGACGGCGTCGGCGACGCATTAACACGTGGAGGTGGGTTGATGTAGTTCGTTCATTTCTAGTATATCTATGTATGTTTGTATTCTTCAAAAAAGTGCCGGGTTCCAGCTTCCCGCGTCCGACGGTGCTGATCTCCGAAGTCACGCGCTTCTCACGATTCATTTTTTTTGGAGATCTCCGAGATCACCGATTGTTTTCGAGAACATGTTCGTTGTTCGGTTTCTTCGGCTTCCGTCGAACTTTGCTTTTCGTATCTCTTCGGAGACCTTCGTGATCTATCGTGACAAATCGTCTGTTTCAGAACCATTCAGATCCATGTGGAATGTTCCGGGTTTTTCATCTTTCGTCGATGTATCGCATCCGATTCACTTCCGATGGAGGTTGGTGCTGCAGCCAGGCTGCATCCGCTCTACTTCCGGTGGGGGAGCGGGGTGAAGGGGGGTCGTGCCCACCACCGCTACGCAGCCCTGCGAATACAAAGATGAATAAGGATGTTGGCCCATAGCCATATCGGATAGACGATCGAGGGGGATTGATATAAGTACTACGTCTGTAGATGGGACGGGGACTTCTGCTTCTCGGGGGGCACAGCTGCGTGTTTTCTCTTACTTCTGAGGGTGAAACAATAAAAACGAAAGTATGGCACTTTAATTATCACACAACGAAAGCGAAGGCGAGCGCGTACGCATAGTCGTGCTGTAAGTAGGTGTAGTGTAGAACTTTTCCGGGGAAAAACAGTCCATCGCTCCACCTGAGGGGGTAAATCTAAAAAGCTGCGCCGCTGCTTTTAGTGTACGTGCCGGGGGCGGCAGCGGCTCCTAGAAAAAATCAAAAAAGATTTCTTGATGAAGGATGTTGATACGGGCGGCTAATAACTTGAGAATCAATATTCATCGTTCCGGGGGAGTTCAAAACGATGGACCTAGACGACGTTGAGCCGACAACGACCTGACGATCAAGATTCCGATGAACCTATTAATATAAAGCAAAATGCTCTTGCTCATAATGCTGGAATGCAATTCTGTACGAAGTAAAAAAATCTTAAGACTGTCAGTGTGAGTTGTATAATGTACCTTGGAGTCAGCTGGTGGCGCATAAGCAACGATAATCGATAGAACATTTCGAACAGAAACGACCTTGGATACAGTAAAGCTCGTAGACACTTTCTTTTCTTGACCCGGTATAATTCGTAGGTAATATGGTAGTTGTAAAACGACTGGAGCGACGAGGACCTTCACCTTGATTGATTAGCCATTACTATTACTTGTTAGCTCAGCATAAAAAAAGAAGTCTTCAAATCGAAAAGCAGTTGCTGTAAGTAAACTTCTCGTTGTTGTTCGTGGGTGTGCGGATACGTGAGTACTTGCCTCCGACGTGACGGGTCAAATACTCGGGTGAAACTAGCGAGGACCTGTTCTCCGACGTGACGAAAACGAGAGCCCTTACTCGCCCGCATCCTCGTCCTCGTCGTCCTCATCCTCATCCGCACCCGCGCCTGTGTTGCGTCACGATTTTAGTGAGTTATAGTTCATCGATTTCGAGTTTTTCTTTATCTATGCATGGTGAACTACGCCAATCAATTGTGATTTTTTAATGGAGGAGGAGGTTGTTCCTCCGCAATCAAAGGAAAGTTGGTGGCTGCAATCAATAGCAACGGACGCCACGTCCATCCCTCTCACGTGGTCGTGGAGTCTGTTGCTATGTATTGTATGTAAGTATTCTATTGATGGCCAGCACCAGCAGGAAGCTGTAGTTGTAAATTGCAAGCTTATAGGTAAATAAAAATTTAGTACCCTGCTCCATGCTTCCTTTGTTGAGGTCAGCCAGGTGTTCCGGTTCCGAGGTGGGCTCTTCTTGTTCTTCTTTCTTCTCCTCTGCCGGCGCAGATGCTTCCGCGCCCCCGGTCGCCGCGTCCTCTCCTTCTTTGTTGGTCGCCCCATCCACCTCTCCTCCTTCGCCCGGTTTGGAGGTTGCGGCCTCTTCCTGCTGGGCGGGCTGGCCTCCCGCGTCGCCCCCGGCAGCTGCTCCATCCACTGAGGAAAGATGAGAATCATCCTGCTCCACCTGCTCCTGCCCGGCCCCCTTGTCGTCCTTCGACTTGGCCTTCTCCCCCGCCGGCGCAGCTCCCCCATCGCCGCCCGCAGCAGCAGCTTGTTTCTCCTTGCGGCCACCGAAAAAGCAGTAGACCGCGACGCCGACCGCAACCAAAAAGGCAAGGGCCAGGAACAGAATCAGGAGTATGCATCCGCAACCTCCGGCTTCACCCTTGCCCACCTTGATGTCGGGGAGCTGTGAAATTTTTCAAGATCGTGATCGAGCCGCCATACATAGATAGCGCAGCTTGAACATGACGAGGGAGCGACACCCCCGACACCGACAGTGAGCTCTATATAAATTGCTTGGCTCCTCGAATAAAACTTTTTCTACGTCGACCACAGCCTAGTATCTTTAATCTTGCTGTGCTTGTTTTTGGGTTTGAGTCTACTCCTACATTTATTTTCGAAGTATTTTTTAAGTACCGCGAACTTGCACTTCTCATCGATGTCGCACTCGTCCGGGGTCTTGTAATCCTTGCAATGTTTGATGAGCTCCTTCACTACGGTTCGCGGGTCCCGGCAGCAACTCTGGTAGGAATTGGGGTCGCCTTCCTTTCCGAAAAACACCTTGGGGTCCAACGACTTACACTTTCGCTCCTTGCCCTCCCCTTTGCATTTGTGCTCCTCGGCCCCGGGAGTGGCGAAACAGGCGTCTGCGCCGCGGTCCACCTCTCCTGCCGTACAGGTGGCGTGCTCGTCAAAGAACATACCCTTCCAAGCGTCGTAACACTCCCGTCCAGGGAACATCTTCTTGACGGCGGCGCACGGGGCATGCTTGGGGTCGATGGGCCGGCAGCAACTCTGGTAGGAATTGGGGTCGTCTTTCTTCCCGAACCACTGTGGGGGGTTCATCGGCACCCACTTTGTCTCCCCATTCGGTTTCTTCCCTCCGGCCACGTGCTTCGGGGCCCCGGGAGTGGCGAAGCACGCCTGCACATCCTGGCCCAGCTTTCCTGCCGTACAGGTAAGGTCCTCGTCAAAGACCATACCATTCCAAGCGTCGTAACAACCATCCCACTTGTCCTGGTCGGGGAAATACTTCTTGATGGTGGCGCACGAGAGCTCTGGGGGGGCTTTGGGGCCGCTGCCCGGGGCCGAGGGGGGTGCTTCTGCTTGTTCGGCTTTCCGCTTCCGGCAGCAACTCTGGTAGGAATTGGGGTCGTCTTTCTTCCCGAACCACTTTTTGGGCTTGTACGAGAACCACTTTACGTCCCCATTCGGTTTCCTCACCACTTTCCCCTTCGCATCCCATTTCTGATGAAACACCTCGGTCCCGGGAGTGGCGAAGCACGGCTTCTTTCCGTCTGGCAATTCCATGTCCAGCTTTCCTGCCGTACAGGTGGCGTGCTCGTCAAAGACCATATCATTCCAAGCGTCGTAACATGGCCCGGGGTAGTCCTTACTACCCGCGAACTGGCCGGGGTTCTTCTTCTTGATGGTGGCGCACGGGACCTCTTCCTTCGCTTCGGCCTGGTTCTTTTTCTCGTTTTTGTTCTTCTTGTCCTCATCACCGCCGGAGGGGTTTTCCTTGTCCTTGATGTCCTCATCAGGGGTGGGGGAGGGATCATCCTCGAGGAACGACGCCCAGTCAAGGAACGAGCTCTGGTCCTCCTTGTTCTCGTCCTTCTCCTCCTCCTCGCCGTGGTCCTTCCCCTGCTCCTGGCTCTTCATCTTGGAGGGCTTGCTGCCCGCCTTCCCCGCCTTGTTATGCTCGTTCTTCTGCTGCTGCTCCGGAGCAGCGGGAGATGGTGCGTGTTTCTGCTCCTGCTTCGGAGCAGCGGGAGGTGGTGCGTTCTTCTGCTCCGGCTCCGGAGCAACGGGAAGTGGGGCGTGTTTCTGCTGGTGCTCCGGAGCAGCGGGAGATTGTGCCACGACCTCCGCCTTCTTGGGGGGCTCGTCGCCGTTGTCATTCTTCTCCTTCTTCTCCTTGTGGCAGCAGCTCTGGTAGGAATTGGGGTCGCCTTCCTTCCCGAAAAACGCCGGGGGGTCCTTCGACACCCATATTGGGTTCCCCTTCGCATCCGTCACTACGTTCCCCTTCGCATCCTTTTGCCTTACGTGCTTCTCGGCCCCGGGAGTGGCGAAACACGCGTGCACGCTGAGGCCCACCTCTCCTGCCGTACAGGTGGCGTGCTCGTCAAAGGACATACCTTTTTTGTAGTCGTAACACGGCCATGTGGGGTAAATCTTCTTGACGGCGGCGCACTCGATGGGCTTGTTCCCTTGCGGGTGCTTCGAAGCAGCGGGAGATTGTGCCGACTCTTCTCCAGATCCACCAGCGCGCGGCCCTTCGCTGCACCTGTTCCGCTGCCACTGACAAGACTTGACCGAGCCGTTCCAGAGTTTCGTCTTCTCCCTGCAATACTGCCGCTGCGTGATTGCGTCGCTTAGAGGTTCACAGAACTGACTCATCTGGTGTAGCATCTCCCTTAAAAATTCTCACTAGCCAACATAGATATCGCTATCTACTAATTGAAAGCAAGGCGCG
>RXOD01004074.1:0-29697 GCA_005223375.1 Amoebophrya sp. AT5.2
CTGCGACTGCCGCCGCTGCGGTGGATGACATCACGACAACTTTGGAGCACGAACACCAGCTGTACACGCCGACGGCCGCGGATCATCTGGCGGGCGGTGCCACTGCAAGCTACGGCTCATCCCCCGAAGTGGGGGTCGGGGTGGCAGGAGCCCCCACTGGTGGAACGACGGTAGCGGCCCCGGCCAGCCTGCCGCATGCAGGATCGCCCGCCACCGATTCGTCCCAGACACGCGACACCACGCTACGACCAGACTATGCGAAGCCATCCTCCTCTGCGACTGCAGCAGTTGATCCGTATGCAGCTACGGCGCAGCTGCAGCTCCAATCGCAAACCACGACCGCAGCAGCAGCAGATCCGTATACAGCTACGACGCAACTGCAGCACCAATCGCAACCCACTGGAGCCGAATACTACACGAGCGAGTACAGCGGCTACGGGCACAGTGGTGCACTGGGGGGCCCCGAGCAGTCTTACGGAGGAGCTGCGGCTGGTGAGTATGGTGCTGCCTCGACCGGCAAAGGGACGGCTGGGAATGCGGGCGCTGTAGACGCGAGCTCCTACAACTATAGCTCGGCCGCAGGGTACGGCACTACTACGTTGTCGAGTGCGGGGGGAAAGGGGAATAAAGATAAGTCTGCTAGTACAACTACAACCGGAGAGTTCGGCTACAAGGGCGGGGACTACTACGGGAAAGGAGACCAGAGTTACGCGAACCAAGGCGAGGCGTACGGGTGGTACTTTGCGTTTATCGATGACTTCACTTCGATCTTCGTGTTTTTGTTCAACATCGGTTTTTTAGACTTGGTAGGTGCACCATGCTGTCTGCCTCTATAGTGGCGTCCTGCTTGTCTCTATAGTGGCGTTCGCTGTGATGAGTGTGATCGTGCTAGGACATGAAGCTGAAGTTGAGGCTCGTGCTCGACTCCGAAAATCCGCCATGGCAATCAAACAGCTACGGAAAGCAGGGAGACCACGCGGTGGGCGTTGACGCACACGGCAGCAAGGGCGTGACTGCCACAGACGCGCACGGGAAGGGCGGTGACTCCTACGCCGCTGGATATGGAGGAAAAGCTGACTACTACGGCGGAAAAAACGACTACAACTATGGGAAGCAGGGCAGTGACAGTGGATACTACGGAAAAGACAATGGCGGCGGCAAGTGCAAGAACAAGGACTACAACTACAACGGCGGCGCGTACGGCGGCAAAGACGGCGGCTGGGGGTACAACGGGGGGAAGGATCACTCATACAACGGCAATGACGGATCCTGGTCGGGCTACGGCAAGGATTCTTCGTCGTACGGCAAGGACTCGTGGGGAGGATACGGCGGCAAGCAGGACTCCTGGTCCCAAGGGAAGGACTCTTGGTCCTACGCGAAGGACCACTCCTCGTACGGAGGGAAAGACGGATCCTATGGTAATTTCGTGATATACTTACATCAAGAAGTTTAGTAAAAAGTGTAAGCAGTAACTGCGTTCTTGTACTAGTACTTGTAGTTCGTGCTTCCTCTTGTCCTTGGCTCTCGAGGCGGGGTTTGGAATTGATGGACTCGCTTGCATTTGGTAGCACTTTCTTGTCCATGATGTCTGCTCACGACCGATCACCTGGCTGCTGCTTTCAGGTAAAGACGGGTCATACGGCGGTGGTAAGGACGGCGCCTACGGCAAGGACGGTTCGTGGTCCGGGTACGGAAAAGACGGTAAGGGCGAAGCAGCGTGGTGGGCGGCATCCTCCGGCGGTGGCGGAAAAGACGGCTACGGCGGATACAGCAACGGGCACGGCAAGTATGGAGCAAAACACTCCGGCATCAAGGGCGAGAAGAACAACTGGAACGCCCAATCCTGGGGCGGCCAGGCGGACAACTCGGGCTGGGGGGCAACTGGAAATGAGTGTGGTTCTACTTCTTGGGACCAGTGGGGCGGCTCGTCTTCCTGGAATGGCAAGGGCGCAGGTGATCAGCAGTGGAACAACAGCTCCGCCGCGTCTTGGAACAACAATGCGTCTGCTGACGCGAGCGCTGGCGGCAAACAAGGAGGTGGCGGGAAAGATAATTCCAATCCGGCTACCACCTGGGTTTGGAAAAGCGACGGGTGGACGTGGTGGCAAGAAGCAGTGGCAGTGCAGCAGGTTGGGACTGGTGGGGGAAAGCAGGGCAGCGCAGAAACCGGCACCAATGTTGAAGGTGGCGCTGCGGCGACTGCGGATGGGAGCGGACCTTCCGGCGCGACTACATCGGCTGCTCAAGCCCCGAAAGGTGGTAAGAACAACTCCGCTCCTGCTGCAGACACCAAAGGGAAGGGCGACTGTAATACCGGAGGTAAGGGCGGCGACGCCGGTAGCGCATCCTGGGCGGCGATTTCGACCGCGGAAGCGCAGCAGCAGCAGGGTGATGGGACGTCAAACTGGGGCTGGTACGGCGACGGCAAGCAGAGCGGGCAAGGAATAGGAAAGCAAGGCCAGAACTACAGCGGGAAAAGCAAGGGTGCAGACGGCGGTAAGGGCGGGTACTGGAACAAGGATGGGACCTGGAACTCGAGTTTCGGCGGGGGCAAAACTCAAACCGGGGGGAACATGAAAGGTGGGAAGATGATGGGCAAGAAGGGGAAGCTGGGCAAGGTTGACTACGCGAACCTCTCCTCGGCCTCCCTGGGCGCGCTCGAGGCGCTCGCGCACACGAACAAGATGATCATGCAGAACACGGTGTCGACCTCGAAGAAGAAGAAAGCACAGCACAAGGCTGAGCAGGCGAAGCAGCGGAAGCTGCTAAACCCGCTGAAGGGCGAGGCCCTCGAGATCATGATGCTGCGCACGAGTCAAATCGACGAGTACAACTGCGGGTGGCTCAACGAGCTCGTCCTTGGCCAGCACGTCATCCTCCGCCGCACCCCCGACGCCGACCTCCGCAACCTTTTTGGTGTTCGGGGCCTCGACATCAAACGCCCCCGGCGAAGGAAGCACTTTCAGTTTGCGTGCATCTACGACGTGCAGATCCAGGACGAGCCGCACGATTTTACCTGCGTTGCGCGGCTGGGCGGGAACGACGGGGAGAACTTGCGCAACATAGTGCGCACCAACCCCGAGATCCACCTGAATATGTACGGCAGCAACCTCGTAGAGGAACCGCTGGTGATCCACCTGGAGACGGCGTGTCAGGAAGCGTACGAGTACGCCATGATCGCGGTTGAGGTGATCCTCCACAAGGTCTACTTGCAGCTGGACGCCTGGGTGGTGGATAAGGACCACGTGGGCAAGAACATCAACCTGCAGATCCACAAACTGGAAAAGCAAACCGACTACCCCGCGAAGCTGGAGACGCCGCCGTGGCTACTTGCGGCGCGCCATCGACCGAAACTGCACGACGCAATCATGGAGCCAAACCGATTGGTATTGATGTTCTAACTAATATGGCTTTTGATGAAGATCATGCTCAGCTTCACCAGTTTCGGTCTGCGCGTGATCGGCAAAGGGCTGCAGCGTTTGTTAAATTAAATCCTAGCTGCAAGCAGGAGCTTCTAACCCAGCTGAGCCAAAGAATAAAAAGTGATAAATTATTAACAGATCAAGGCGATGGGCGAGGAGGCCGAGAATCTCGTCGGCACCCCCAGCAAGGAGGAGACCGAGAAGTACAACCAGGATCCGCTTGCGCTCTTCAGCTCGCAGTTTGGCGGTAGCAAGAAGCCAGCGAGTGTCCCAGCGCTTCAGCCTCACAAACGAATCCCGGAGTGCATTCAGAAGATGACCGAAAACGGGCTCGAAGACACTCCGGACACGGCAGCGCCGTCCTCCGCCGCGGCCTCCCCGGTACTCTCTGTTGTAGAGGAAGAAGGTGTCATGGCGGAAAAAGAGGAAATCACCGCTGAGAAACCGAAGCCGAAGCTGGCGTCCACGGGCGGCTCGTCGTTCCTGGCTGGCGGCGCTCGCTCCACCGTCTGCATCGGAAAGAGCAGCTTCGCCGCGGCCGCGAAAGCCTCCGCTGCAGCTGCTTTCGCCACCGCTGGCACGGGCACTGTCACGAACACGTCGAAGGCGAGAAGCCTCTCTAGTTCGCGGTCTAGTTCTAAAGCTCCAGCAGGAGCAGCCGCAGCTACCTCAACCTCCAGCAGCAGCAGCAGCAGCAGCAGTAGTAGTAGCTCGAAGCTCCCGGCTGTGAAAGAAACGCTTTTGCCGCCAGGCGACGACGAGGAATTTCCGATGATGGCGCTTCCGGCAGATGTCGGCATCAAGCCGCGTGGCTCCGGAACGTGGAGCAGGAGCAAGAAGTACTTTTTTATAGTGATTGCGTCGGAGGTCGAGGTGCGCATTTTAAACGCTGACGACGGAGGTGCGCCTTTTATGGACATAATCTCTGCTTTCTAGCGCTATATTTAATCTTGATGAAGATGATCGAGAAACTATAATTAAAACTACAACTACTTCTGCACCAGATACTAATCAAGTAGAAGGAGGACATCACCTGGGGAGGCGGAGGCGAGTTCCTGGAGCGGTGTTACGTCGTGTCGTTTCTGGGCACGCCCGCTCCGCCGAAGGGACAAGGCTGTGCCGCCGCCGGTCGGCTGCACCAGTGGGGATCGTGGCGGGGCTGGGGCGTCGTCTTCGTCAGCGTTTGCGTCTTCGTCTGGCGCTTCATCTAAGAGAGCCCACACCCATCGCGATTTCAACGGGACGCACAACATCACGAAGACCCACGCCTACGCGGTGATGTGCCACGCTGATAGTTCCGCCGATGGCACGCTCGAGACCATCCTCTTCTACCGGCCGAAAACCGATCCGATGCCGAACAGGGGTCAACGATTTGTGGAGCCATGCGCTGACTCGTTCGCATTTCTCACCTGATAAGTAGTACGAGATCTAGGCTAGTAGACCTAGAATATCCGGACTTTTTATTTTGAAAGAATTTTACTTCGAGGTAATTCTGATCCTTTGTTTCGACGTCCCCCTAGTGACTCCGCGACTGGTCCGACGAAATGCTATTCGTAAAGTGCGCTCACCCACACTATTAATCCGACAGTCATATACTCGTTTCGCATTAAATACTTATATCTACTGCTGCTCTTGGGTACGTTCGTAATTTGTTGAACCTGATGATGAAGTTCTGGATCAAAGATTTGGGTTAACTTCGACGCGGCTCCGACGACAGCGAAGCGTTGTTCGATTCATTTTACAAACAGTTCCTATTCCTTTTCTCGATGTCTACATTCTATCGGTGTGGGCTCATCTCCAGCGAGCTATCTCTGATGGATAACTTCAACTAGCCAGCGTGAAATCTTATATCTTTTTTGAAACGAATACGAAACTTCCCAGCACCGTCGGAACGACAAGCAGGTCTGAACATAAGAAGTAATAGATACCAGGAGCAAGATGAAAATTTCTGCAATATTGATCTTGACCGCCTTTTCTACGTAGGTACGACCAGAGCAAGCTCTAGCTCCTGACCTACCGGGGGACGGGCCACGGTCAGCTCTTACTCGTACAAAGAACCAGTGCCAGTGGCTTGAACGAAGGAATAAACCGTCACAACGTACTACAAAGGTATCCGTCAAGTCTCTTCTAGGGTCGATAGACCAATACCGCAGGAGCGACATGATGTACCGCGTAGGGCGATCACCTCACCTAGGCACCTCGATCCTTTTTGGCACAGGCAGTGCCGCCGCTGCTGTGTCGCTCGTGGCTGACAGACAAGAAGAACGGCTAAGATAACGACTGATTTAGCATCAGCAAGTGTATCTGTACCAAAGAACATGCTAAAGCGCGTTCAGGTTTAGCCATACCGGTTTAGGGTGAAAAGAACTTTGTTAGTCCAGGGTTTAGGGTTCCTGTATTCAACATGCTCTACGACGACATTAAGCAAATGAAATTAAGTTTAAGACGTACGTTTTTCTGCTCAAGAGAATCACAACGATGGATGGAATTTCCGTTTTGATTTCGACCTTAGATTCTTCTACAACACCCGGCGCTATCTAACCGATCCGCGGCGAGTCGAAATTCGCCTGCTGGCTTGAATCCTTCCATCCGCTACCTATGATGATCGAATAAATAAATCTCGGCCCCCATCTTCATCTACTAGATCTCAACGAACTAGCACTAGTATGCACAGGCGAGTCCGACCTCCCGCACGTTCAGGTAGAAGATTTTCTTCGATATGAAGCTCCGTCGACTTCCGACCACGTCTCAGTGGAGCCCCGATAAAACAACAAGCTGAACAAACACCTCAAAAGCGGCCACCATTTCATCTTTTGGAAAAAGAAAAACTTGTACAACACAATGCGGGGAAGGGTGCACCGGGACGCGGAGGAGATGGGCATACGCGCAGATTTCCCTGCGCAGAGGTCGCACCGTTCTGTCTGAAAGACAACGATGAAGATCACTCACAAAAAGCATATTGGGTCGCTCACCAGATGCAGGAGAACGAAGTAGCCGCACTTGCTCGTTTTATTGGTATAAACCTCCTGGTGGTAACAAGTGCGAAGGATCGGCTACTCGTCACAAAGATACTAGGCAAACGAAAAATGGTGTCGCTTGCCCGTCCTCCGTGTCGTTTTCTCCACTTGCTGCTGACTGCTTTATTGCTGCCGGAAGATCTGGGGACGGGTTTTGCACGCGCTGCTGTTCCGGTTCATCCACTGGAAGCTTCAAGCAGCCCCCGACGAGCGCGATTCAATGGTTCATCTGGTGGTACTTCTAACAGTAAGAACAGCAGGAACGCGTCGCGCTCGCCGGAAACGCACGACCACAGGTGGGCCACAAATGTGAGTGCGAAGGCGAACGCCACCAAGGGCACAACGAATTACCGACGCGTGGTCCGCCGCCGCATTCCCGCGGCCATCTCGCTGCCGATTGCTTCGCGGAACGGCGGAGGCGGTTCTGCGCCTGTGGTCGGAGCTGGTCGTGGTGTTCCTCCTGTTTTCCGTGCAGGAAAAGGTGGCTCCCAAGATGCTACTTCTGAAGTAGAAGGTCTCGCGCACCACGATGTTGAGGACCTTCTTCCTGCGTTTCGGCGCGGCCGAACTGTGCAGGGGCTGCTGGAGGTGCTCACCGAAGATCCGTTTGCCGCCCTCGACCCCGGCCGCGACGGCTGGTCGCCGCTGCACGCCATCGCCCACGACACGCGCCTGGACGCGTGGACGGTGCTGGAACGTAAGGAACGCAAATTTTTGCAGCAGGAGGACATCAAGGCTTGTGGTAAAACGTCGAGACCGACCACGCCGCTCGACGCGGCTGCTTTGTCGGAGCACAACAAAAGCCACGGCAAGAGCATGAAGGGGGGTCTACTGCTGCGGAGTGGGAACGTTTGGCGCGAACACTGCGGCGAGGCTGGTGCCGAAGATGAAGTGGTTTTGGAGCACCCGGATCCGGGATTGGTGTGTTCCGATGACAATGCGGAGGAAATCATCGAGGAGTTCCTGCGGCTGCACCTCCTCGCAGATCGTGATGGAGGAGGCGGGAAGGCGGAAGAAGTAGAGAAGCAGCCGAACAACAAGCCCAAGAAAGCGTGGGCGCTGGTGCCCTCGCACCAAGGCCCCCGCAGTCTGACTCAAGGGATCGAGAGCGTGCTGAGCGATCGAGGGAGGCCGCCGCGGCCACCGCCCCCTCCCCCTCCGCCGCCGACTCCGATCGACGTCGATCTGGTCCTCGGAGTCGATCCATCAGTCGCACCGGTAGAAGTTGATCGGGGCGGCAGCTGCGGCTCCTCGAGAAATCGCTCGAACGTCGGCTCAGTGGAGTCGCGAAGGAGGAGCAGGAGCAAAAACACACGAATTCTCGCGCGCTCGCTCTCGTCCGATTCATCTCGGATGTCTACGACAACGGGCGGCGCGCGCACCGCGTACACGCGGTCTACGTGTCGGAAGGTATCCGGAAACTCGGGGAGCCGGCTGACGCTCGACACCGAAGACATGTCCGAGGAGCTGGAGGGTGTCGAGCGAACGCCCGGATCGAACGCGACGTCGTTCAGAGCCCATCCACTGCGTCTGAGCGACGTCGCGTTCGATGCGGGCGAACCTGCGTCTGAGGAGGAGAGTGAGGGAGAAGATGATACTTCTTCGGTTCATCTCGAACTCGAGGCCGCGAAGACGAACGAAATGCCGCGGAACACCAGGAAGAAGCGGCCCCTCGAGATCGCTTCCAAGGCCACCACCCTCGCGCAGATCCTCGTCGAGCACGGCGCCGATGTAAACGCTGCTATCACCGCCCCGCTCCTCCAGGGCACAAAACCGCTATTCGGTGCCTGGCTGCGGATCAATGGGGAAGGAGAGCGCTCCCCCCCGAACGTCGATTTAGCTGCTTTCCTGCTCCTCCACGGGGCGGATTTCAAGGAGATGCTCCGGGTCGTGGACATTCTGGACGTGGGAGGAATCGGCAGATCGATGCTGTTTGACAACACGGCGGAGAACAAGGTAATTTCGCCGATACAAATCCGCCGCTGGATCGCGAGGGATGCGGATTACGCAGACGATCTGGCGGGGCTGCTGGAGCAGAACCTGGCGAAGGGACAGCTGCAGTCGTGTGGAGGTCCTCGTGCGGCTTTTGGTGGTGCAGAGGAGCTACCTGTTCGCAAAAACGGCTTATTTTGCCAGACGAGTCACACCTTACCGCCCGAAGTGGTGCTGCGTATGCGGAAAGCCCGGGAGGTGCGCCGGGGGATACTGGCTGCATCTAGTTCGACGTCGACTTCTTCAAGCGCTAGCACCGGCGGTCAAGATGGGGCAAATACACTCGGAGGGAAGAAGATGCAGCCGATCGTGGACAATATGGATTTATTTGCCGTTCTGAAGGAAAATCTGGAGAGAGAGCTGCGGTCGGCGAAGACAAACGCGATTTTGAAGCGGCCTTACCAATCCGAGGTGAAGACGGTGATGATGCTGAGGCTAGTGCAAGTGCTGCAAACGGTCAACCAGCTCGCGCTGGAGGCGGAGGTGGGGATGGGGATGGGGGTCAAGGAACGAGATGGTGGAGTCGTCGACCATTTTTCCGGGAAAGAGGCAGCATTGGCGGGCCTTGCGGCGAAAACGAGGAGAGGGAATAGACACGTGACAGTGTAGTTTTGCGATCACCGTCAGTTTTACAATGCCATAGTTTTGTGCTTAATAAAAATAGTATTTGCGTGTAAAGAAATGATAAGTGGTGCAGCGATCATCCGGCGAGTAGAAGAAGTAGATGAAGATAGGGGCTCGGAGTTCACCTATTGCGAGCTTGGTAGAGCAAGAGCAGAAAAATTGGTGGAATTGAAGGAATGGAAAACAAATGATAAGCTCGAGCTGCAATTTTATGAACGTATGAACTGCTCAGGATCGTCAGGCCTACCACAGAACCAATCGATGTCCTTTTCCGGAGGACCAGCACGGCACGGAAATTTCGTTTATCTGCCAAAACACAACTTCGTATCCGTCTGCGCAGCCAAAAGAAACTCCCCCTCTACTGCGCACCCAAGAAAAATGCAAGAAAGTCAAGCAGCTCTGCTATGACGTAACTTTGTCAATACCCGATAGAAGCTCCTCCTCGATCAATACTTATCCTTTTTCACTAGAGAACAAAGAAGGCCGGCATGAACCTCGAGTGAGACCTTTTGTGCTGATTTCGGAAAAACGATAGCGATTTTTGTTTGAGTATAGAGAGGATCAAACCAACGGCTCCGGCGATAGTGGGACGCCCGAGCCTCCTTGCCAAAATTGCGGAAACTGCAACTGCATTTGACCGAGAATCCGTTTTCGCGGAACTTCCCCGGTGAGTTGGTGGCTCTTGGAGAGAGCACGTCACGAGAGAGCCCTGCAAAATCCGATCATGTCGCCAAGAGCACGGCACGGACAGACTTTCATTTGCAGGCGGCCGAAAAACGCTTCTGTCTGGTGGTGGCCCGATACCAAACCGTGCTTCCTTTGATAGATTGCGTTTCTTCACTTCCTCTCAGTCTCACTACAAACTCAACAACATGCCACCGAAACCTCCTCGGCTCCCGGGCGAGCCTGGTTAGAAGCCGGCCTTTCTACCACAATCCAGCGCGGCAGCTCTTGTGCCGATGAGGGGGCCGGCCTTGCGGAGGTCCGAGGGAAAGGACGACGTGAGGGAGATTGATGTAGTCTGTGCAGCGGTGTCGGCGGAGCAAGACGGGCGAAAACAGGACGAGGACATGCGCTTGAATTACAGTGACGTGGCGGGCGGAGTATTATAAAATACGATCGGGGAACAACGAAGCAAGCCTTCATCTCTCTGCAACGCCTCCGGTAGCAAAGCAACAAGGTTGACAATCGCCGAAGCAAACCTTGCCGCTGAAAAGCCAAGAGCTAGAAGGACCCCCGACGGCAAAAGGATGAGGCTCGCAATGGTGCCGACGCAGCTCATAGCTAAAGCAGGGGGAATCTGCACCAAGGTCGAAGGAGGTCACACTATCTGCCTTCCTCCTGTCGACGGCCACGCTTTTTACGATTGGCGTGATCTCGACGGGTCTTTGGAAGGGGCGTCTTCGACCGTGCAGATTGCCCGGGCCACGCCGCCGCTGAAGGTCGACCTTGACGGCGAGACTGTTGAGATCGACGAAGTAGGTGGGAAGAAGCTGCGCAAAAATAAACGGGCCGCGCAATAATAACGGACTGCAAGTCGATGCGCGGAGGTTGGGGGGGAGAAATGTTGCGGGTGCGCGCGCAAGTGCTGTCGGGACCGGTGGAGATAAAAACGCGGCCTCGGGAGTATCGGGCGCAAGTGGTTCGGGATTTACTTTTACAGGGCGGAGCTGTGCCGCAACATGATGCCGATACAAAAAGCGAACGGCCAGGATTTGCGCCATTTCAGTTGTTTTGCTCTTTCCGTCCGGCGCTGGGATCATAGCATAGAAAACCCAAGTCGTAGTCGGCGACTTGATTAAAAAACCGCGGATGGCCGCGGGGACGGTGTAGATGCTGAGACGCCGGAGGCAAAGCGGCAGCGGGTGGCGTAGATGGAGACGCTGACGCAGGTTCGGAAACTACGGACTACAACGCGGATGACTGGGAGCAGTGGAGGAAACGCCGAGGAGCGACCGCCTTGCGTTGCTGTGCATATGTTTTGCTCGCCGTTGGGAGCGGCTGCCTGGCGCCGGGGGTGAAGGGGCAAAAAGAGCCCATACCCATAAAAAAGTTAGCGCTGCTCTTTGTGTTGGTCTCCGCGGCTGAAGTGTCGCGAAGGGCACTGATGTGGTAGAAGTAGATGGAGGCACTGACTACGAGTCTACTTCTCCACTTGCGCCTTCATTGAAGGTTCAAACAATAGGCACACGCACACGATCGGAAAAAGCGACTCCTTGCTTTTTCTATTCAGCTTAACGGCGCGCGGACACTGCTCACGACGCTGCCGCCGATGAGTACGACTGAGTCATAACTTGAGGAGCGCGACCGCATCGCCGGACTCGCAGCTTCGTCTTCATTTAGCACTCGATCGGAGGACGCGAACTACCAGGCTCGCAGATAGACATGTCGACTCTCACAATTTGCCGGCGCGGTAGGTTTCGAATCCCGTACAGTAAAAGCAGAAACAGGTAGTGGGAGTAATGTAGCGAGCGAGGCTGCACGGGGGAGCGGCATCCGGTTTTCAGCTGGAACGACCGAAGGCTGTCGCCAGTGTTTGTGGATTGTGTCGCCCTCGGCCGGTGCGAATGATTGCTGTAAATAGAGCATCGGCCTGGGGAGTGAATTTAGGTAAGAGAACTGCACCGAGAGAGCGCGAGCGATGAACGCAAATAGAAGTCGTTTCGAAAGCGCGCACGAGGCCGAGGTCCAATAAAGAAGTAGAGAACGAAATATTTTCACGGATAGCGATCGGTGTTACCCCGCTTAGGAGATAAAGAAGAATATCCAATAATGCCGGACCAACAGCCCCCTTCTTGCTCTCAGCAGGAGCAGAATGGCGCCGCCCCCCCGGCGGTACCCCCGGCCGCCAAGCAAGCGCCAAGCGGCGCCCCCCCGGCCGCCAAGCAAGAGCAGGGCTGGGTGCAGTGGACCGAGCGCGGGAAGATGTACCTGTCGCGGCACGAGAAGAACGTGTTCGTGTTGGAGGGGACGACTTCCTCGGGCGTCGCGGCTTGCAAGTACACGGGAACCGAGAAGGAGGAGGCCCTATTGAAAAAGAACGAGTGGAGCTTGGTGGTGGAGCTGAAGAGCAAAGCTCCACTCGCTCTTCCTCAACAACCCAGCACATCATCATCAAACGTTGAGGAAATCCTCCTGCTGCTGGACGCGCAAGACGCCTCGGATCTGAGCAGCGGCTGCGACTTTGCGGCCGTGAAGCTGCAGTTTGGCTCGAACGGGGTGATAAAAGTGGAGAACCGGAGAAAAACACAGCTACAAACGCTGTTTTCCATGCCCACCGCCTACCTGAGGGATAACAGGTGCAACTGATTCTAAAAATGATCAAAGATTAGTACTATATCTGTACTCGTACTGGTCTTCGTCTTCTTAAATCTTAAAGGCTACTACCTAGTACCCAAAAACCAAACGCAAACCAGCTACCTGACTCTGCGCGTGGACGTGTCCGGCGACCGCATTTTCGCTTTGGTTCTCAACGGCATGACGCTCGTCCAGAACCTGGATTTGAATCGCCCGGCCATGGCCAGGGATGCCTCCCGCGGCGGCGTCGGGATAGCGACCTACGGAAGGTCGAGGGTCTTCATGAAGCGCTTTAAGATCGAAGCCTTTTCAACAGCTACATCAGCAAATGCAAATGCGAATCTTGGAGGTGGTGTAGGAGGTGGAGCAACAACTTCTGAGTTGGCCATCGTAGCCACGGGGACGAGCAGTGCTGGCGGGACCGCGCCGGGAGGTTCTTTGGCTCAGTATGGCGGGGGGTCGCGAACACCGACGAACAACGGAACAATGAGCCAGCAGTCCACGTCCTCCTCTGCCACAGGGGCTGCGAACTTGCATCCCCCCAATCCGTACGGCGTCTTCCCAGCGGGAGGTGGAGGTCCCATCGGCATGGGGAGTGGTGCCGCCAGCACTTTATCTCCGGACAAGCATGCGCAGATCCATGAGGAGTTGGAGCTCGCCCACATGATTGAGCGCGATCTTCTTCTCCCGACGGGCTTGAGTCTGAACTTCGACGACATCGGGGGTCTGGAATCCGCCAAGACCGCGATCAACGAGGCGGTGGTGTTGCCGCTGCTCGTGCCCGAGTTTTTCACGGGCATACGAAAGCCCTGCACGGGCGTGTTGTTGTACGGGCCCCCCGGGACGGGGAAGACCATGCTCGCGAAGGCCGTAGCGTCCACGGCGACGCAGTCGGTGGCCTTCTTCATTAAGGACGCAAAAAATGCGAGTTAGAGTTCAGGAGCTCAAGGTTTAGAATTGTCACCGTACGCGAGCCAGACCTTCACTTCGACCCTCACTCACATTTCGCTCTCTCGACTCGGGCAGGCCTTTGAGGCTTGGACTAGAAGTGGTTTCCCACTTGCATCTAGTCTGGAACGAGTGCTCCTCTATAACCCGATCGATATGGTCTAGTCTCTAGGATCTACCAGTTCTGCTTCTGTCCTTGGCCAGGCTGTCTGCTCTAGAGATGGGGAGGCCCCTCTTAAACAATCGAGCTATTGCTTCCGTCTTCAGATTCAGGTAGGTTCTCGGATGTGTTGCGGGGCTCCAAACTCCAGAGAGTTTGGCAGAGTTGAGGGGGCAGAGCCCTCGTGTGACAAAACCAGAACACGAGCCTCACTCACTATTTTTGTTTTCCTTTAACTTCAACTGCAGCTGCGCGACGCTGACCTCAAAGTGGCGCGGGGAGTCGGAGAAGCTCCTGCGCTCCCTGTTCAACATGGCGCGACACAAACACCCCTCGATCCTGTTCTTCGACGAGATCGACTCGCTCCTGTCACAACGGGGCGGGAGCGCAGAGCACGAGGCGAGCCGGCGGTTCAAATCCGAGTTTTTGATCCACATGGACGGGGTCCTAGCGGATGGAAGGGACGAGAACAGAACGCCACTAGTGCTGTGCACAAGCAACGCGCCGTGGGATCTGGACGACGCGCTGAAGAGGAGGTGGCATTTGAAAATATTTTAAACCGGCTGCTGGCAGATGTTTGCGTTTCATCTCTCGATTGTGTCTGTCTATCGATTGGCAATGAAATTGCTGCACGCTCTGACCTATGACTCATAGCTCTGTACCTATGAAGACCCCCTGCATTTTCCCTCCATTTTCCCGTCCGCAGGTTAGAGAAGCGCATTTACATCGCGCTGCCGGACGAGACCGCGCGGCGGGCCATGATCGCCCAGAACGTGCGGGACATCGAGGTTGCGGCCGACTTCGACGCGCTGCAGCTCGCGAAGATTTCGCATGGATACTCGGGCGCGGACTTGAAGTCGGTCTGTCGGGAGGCAAGCATGGCCCCGCTGCGGCGGGGGCTGATGGGCCTCACGGCGAGGGAAATCCAAGATTTACGCCTCGAGGGAAAAATCGAAAAACCGAGCCCGGTCCTCCAAAAAGACTTCTTGGACGCCTTCCTGAACGTGCAGCCGAGCGTGGCGCAGGGTGACGTGGAAAAGTACGAAGCATGGACGAACGAATTCGGGACCAGATGAGCCATGCGCCGCTGGTGGGGGCGGTTGTCACGTATATTTGAATGTAATAGATACGGCAACGGTAGCGGTTACGGTGCAGAATGTAAGATGGATAAAGTCGAGGAAACGGCAAACGAAAACGAAGGGTCATGCGCAAGAAAGCCGCTGGATGAGGCAAAGCCCCAGGCAAGCTTCCACTGACGAGATCACTCGTTGAAGTTTGCAGATCTACTTCAGAAAAAAATAAAACGCCGATGTTCTCGCCGTCGTCCGTGGCCGCTGGTCGATGTTATTTGTGCTTTTAGTACATACGACCGCTGTAGAGTAAAGAACAGGCATGCTGCTCGACGTCCCGTTCTCGTTCTTTGTTTGACTTCTTCGGCTTGGGCTCAACTTTCAAAGAAGGCGAAAATGAAAAAGAAAATGAAGTATAGCCGCGGCGCCTGACTGCCGTCCGCCGCTGTGAGTATGTTCCCCGGGCGGGTTTTCCTCTGCTTGCCTAGCGGCCTGCAAAAATGCGCGGAGCTCGCAAGAGATTCCGCGCCGTCTGCTTCGAGCAGGCAACTGATGCGCGCCGAGCACTTCGAGCAGGCAACTCATGCGCGCCGAGCACGTTCGCACACCAAGCGCCAAGCAGGTACCTCGCTGAGTCCGAGTTGGCGGATAAGGTGGGGAAATGCGTGCGCCAGTTTCATGCCCGCGCACTTGCGCCGAGCTCGGGGTCGCGCTGACGCCGAGCGCGGTGCACCGCGCGGGGCCATCTGTCGCGGTCTTCGATTTCTTCATGGGCGAAGGACGTCGCCCGTGCCGCCGGCAGGCACGCAGCCGCGGACCCATGGGCGCGCCAGCTGCCGCCGATCCTCCTGCTCTACTACCACCCCGCTGCAGAAGAAGAAGCAGAAGCCGGCGCCTCCGTCTCGGTCATTCTGATCCTCATGCTGGTGGGCGCCGTCGGGATTTTTGGCTATTTTTGCGAAAGCGCTGCGGCGTGCGGCGGCGGATCGATTGGCGCGCGAGTTGTCACACCTCGCCACTTTTTTATAGTTGGGAGCGTTGACACTTTTTTATAGATGGGACCCTCTGATGTGTCTGGTACTTGTAGTTGCGCAAGACCCAGCAGGCAGGAAATTGTTCCACTGAAACACACAAAAGGAGGACTGTTTTTAATGAAAATCACGGCTGACGCGGCCGCGGACTAACGCGTCGCTGGGGCCTCGTTGTGCTTGCTATTTTTTCCAGCTCGTGCAGTAGCAGTATTTATTTGATATAATATAAGTAAAGTATAGTTAGTAACTAAGTGCTTGCATTCTATCAGGCCCAATACATAGAACTAGAAGCAGCAGCACACGCTGCACACGCAAGAATCGCTTCCACTCGGCCTCGCGACTGGACGCGCGTGACTATCTTGATGTTGTGGCCGCGGACTAGCGCGCCAGCTGCAGCTCCATCCCCTCGGGACGACGAGGAGTCCTCCCACTGCATTATCGCCACACACTATAGTACACTGATAAATCCAACCCTCAACCAACGGCGCCAAACTGTGCGTATGTCTCTGTTGATTGCAAAGCGTGCCAGCATATGAATTTGGACCAGACTTCTCGTTCTCCCTTGCGCCGCCGTCTGGTGCGGCGTAAGAAGAAGAAGTAGTGTCTCTTGTCTCCCGCTCGTTCTCACACCTGTGGCGTCGATCTCGAAACTAACTCGAGCAGGAGGAGGGAAGATCTTTTCTGATTCAGTGAAACTCATGAAGCACGGTTTGTTCTGGCGATCTACGATTCCCGTGTTTCAGAAACAAATGATGAGGCTGCGCCTTCGCATCATGGGTAGTCCTCCTGTACTGTGAGTGTATTAAAAAAAAATACATGGGTTGTATTCGTTCATGTTCAATTTGTTTTCTCAACTCCGAGTCTGACGCAACAGCACCTGCAGCACGTTCAATGAAGAAGTGGGAGTGCGAACGGCCTCTGAGTACTATTTTTTTAGGCTGAGCCCTAGTACTAGTAGCCCTTGCTGCCTCGCTCCTGGTCGGTGTACAGAGTCGTATTTTTGAATCTTCAATTCTGCTAAGTAAATAAAACAAAAGAACGTGGACGTGGTCCCCCTGGCCTTGGACATCAAGAGAATGAGAATGCTCTTGCACCTAGCACTGTGCGGCGCGACACGTCTGGCATTTCTGCAGCGCGTTGAGTCTTGGATCCGCGGTCCGAAATTTGCTGAAGCCACCAGCCTGGCAAAATTAAGAGGCTCCCCCTCAGCGTTTCCTTCCGACGAGGAATACTTGGTGGGTCAGTTGAGCAACTCGGTTTCCGCTTTGTCGCTACACGACAGGAGCCCTTCCCAGCTGCCTTTACGGACCGCTCTTCGTGTTTACGGCATCCCGGGCCGAGATGAACCTTCCGCGTCCTTGTCGCAGCGGCCGGAAGACGACCCAGTCCTCGCTCCGCTCACGGAGCACGATGTTGTGGAGACGCATGCTGCGGGACCGCGGGGACCGCGGGTACAGGTGGAGAGCGCAAACGTGGGAGCAGCAGGCAAGACGACCAAGACGAAGACGGGTCGTCTGAACAAGACCCGGCGGCCCCACTCGATGAAGTCGAAAAAGGCGGGCCAGGCGGTGGACCTCGTTGGAAAAGTAGAGAATGTCATGGCGGTAAAAGAAAGAACTACATCTTCCGCGTCAGCATCTTCATCAAGTGCAGCGCAGTTGCCCTGGGCTCCTGAAGAACCTGAATCCAGCTGGTTGGCGGGTCTGACGCAGCTTCGCTTCGCGGGGGACGGGTTCCACGACTTAGAAACCCTCGCAGCGCTGCGGCACGCCTCCGTAACCATGCAAACCCTCCCCGGCCCCGAGCCCACCCCGTCGCAGATTGCGCACGGGATCCGGTCTGGTTTTTTCACCAAAAAGGACTGGTGGGAGGCGACGCGCGCGAATCTCGTCTGGAAGTGTGCACGACTACGCACGCAGATCGGAAGGTGTAAAAGCTCGCAGCACAGCGAAGAACATGGTCGAGGCGGGAGTCGCCGCGGGAGGGACGCCGCGTTGATCCCGCCGGAATACGTTCGCAGCTTCGCGGAGGGCGGCGACCCCGACGTGCTTGCGGCGGCGCTACTGCCTCCTCTCGTCGACGGCGTGTATTTCGGCGCCGGGATGGCATTTCGAAAACTCCCCCGCGGTAAGCCGAGCGTTTGTGTTTCTCATTCTCAGGATTGGTAGAAGTTCTTAGCCGCGTAAAAAGCAGGGTCTCAAAATCCATTTTCCGGCTTACTTTGTGACTTCTTAGTCTATCCTCGCGCTATTTCAACAGGTACCCCATTGCTCGCGCCGGCTCTGCTGCCGCCTTTCATCGACGGCGGACAGGTAAAGTTGGAGGCTCGTGCGTACCTACTCTTGGGTGCCGTCCTTCGCAGCGGCTTGCGGGGAACGCCCGGCGGCAGGATTTGTTCCAGGAGCAGGACTTCGAGGAACGGGAACGGCAGGCGCAGCAGGGGCAGACGCAGCAGTTGTTTGGCCCCCTTCCCTGGTCGCCGCCTGTCTCGACGCCGAGCTGCCGGGATGGATTCTGTCAACCCGCCCCGCCAAGCTGACCGGTTTGCCCACCTGGGAGGACATCAAACAGGAACCAACCTGGTTGAACAGTCCGGAGCTCATCGCCGCGGCCATCCGCAACGGCGTGTTTCCCCGGGATCCGCACCAGTGCGGCGAGGCGTGGAGGAAAACAATACCAGAAGCCGTGCGGGGCTCGAAGCCAGTGATCCTGGCCGCGCTAACCGCGCTCGCAAAAATGCACGCGGTGCACGAGCCGACCGGATTGCGGCTCGTGGACGCCGCGTGGTGGGGGGAGGTGGCGGGGCGGGGGCCGAGTATGCCGCAGTATTTTCCGGAGGTGCCGTTTGACTGGGACCGCGACGTGGTTGCAGGGGGTGGGGAGGCAGTGAGAAACGACCCGGAGGTGGTGGCCGCAGCGATGATTGCCGAGTACGTTCACATGAGCCTGGAGCCCGAGCCCTTCATCCTCAGCCTAGAGCAGTGGCGCGCCCTCCCGGCCGCCGTGAGGCACGAAGACAGCGTCTTCGCAAAGGCGCTGCAGTTCAAACAGGGGTTTTATCTGCGCGGCCGCGGGAATTGGGACTCGTACGAGGACTTTCCGGAAAAGTTCCGCGCTAAAAAGTGGGTGGTGATTGCGGCCATCGAGAGCAAGCTGCTGTGTGGAGTAAAGCAGTGGCAGGGCCTGGCAGAGGGGCTGAAAAATGATTCGGACGTGTGGGACGCAGCGGTTAAAAACATTGCCGGGCTTCGGCTTGAGCCTATTCGAGTCAGCGGCGTCTCCAGCATGCGTCGTCAAAAACCAGAGGCAATCTGATTCCTTGCTGTAGACGCGGACTCCACTGTCGTGTATGTGGATGTGCGCGCCACAATATCAATATGCTCGACAATATGTTGGAAAGCTCGCGGTCGATGCAACCTTGAGATATAACCTTGTAGTTCCCCACCTGCACCTGTCATTGTCAGCGTATACTAGGTCGTGCGAGACTGCGATCGCTCATTCTGGTTTTAAATCCGATCTCGAGTGGTCCTGTCCTGGATCATGATCGGCTCTCACGGATCCCTATGATCGCAGCAGCTGAATGCACGTTTATTGTTTTCCCAAGAAAGTACATCGCGCAGTTTGATGCACCACCTTCTCCTGCAGGACGCTAAATTAGTATTTTTGTGGTGGTACGAGGTACGTCATCGTCAATTAGCGGCTGCTAAGTTTTTTAGCTGCAACAGCTGCCCCGCTATCGGGCCGCTCTCCTGGTTATACAGGTTTAAAACTACACGACTTCCATCTACTGATGAGCACCTCTTGGCTATCTGCAAAAAACTGAAAATAAAAATGAACCGGTGCTCTCCTGCTGCTCGTCTCCCCAAGAAGGGTTCCTCTTTCTTTCGCCTACTTTTGCTTTTCATCTTCAGCGCGACTAGTACACGTCGGCTGCCGTTCGTGCTTCAGCATGTCGAGTCTGTGGTCCTCCGCGGGCCTGCTCGCCACTTTGCGAAAGTCGCGGCACCTGCGGTAGCGAGGCGGAGCCCGTCCCCATCTAATTTTCCGCCTGAAGAAGTTGTTCTCTTCAAGAACTATCCGGAGACATCCGCGGCTGTCGAGGGCGAGGACCCCGACGCCTTCGTCCGCGAGTTGAGTGCCTCGGTCTCCGATTTGTCGCTTCGCGACAGCCCCCGGCGCGAGGACACGGCTGGCTCCAGCAGCTCCAGCTCGACCACGACCGAGCGCCCCACCACGACCACGACCTCGCTAAGAGGCGCTCTTCGTGCATACGGTCTTCCCGGTGTAGTTGTGGAGGGCGGGGGTTGTGGTCGGGCTCGGGACGACCCGCACGGTGCGGATCATCCGGTGGAACCCCTAGGCGCCATGGAGAGCGCAACGGAACTGCAGGAAACGCTGGCCCTGACGCAGTTCCGTTACGTGGCCGACGGCTTTCACGACTTGAAGACCCTCGCAGCGCTGCGGCAGACGTCGCGCTCGCTTCACATCATCCCCGCCTCCGCGCCGCTTTCGGCGTCGCAGATTGCCGACGGTATTCGGTCTGGCCTTCTCATCAAGATGCACTGGAAGAAGGCAAGACAGAAGCTTCTGAGCAAAAGCTTCCAGCAAAAACAAGAAGCGCTCAACCTCAATCAGCAGGTGCGGGTGCCCGCGGCCGCGCCAAGAACGAGACTCGACGGAGTAGTAGTAGTTCGAGGACGACGACGAGAACGCCAAGCTGAGGGAGCAAACGCAAACCTCGGCGGAAAAAGAACCACTGGGACGAGATCTTGTGCCACGACGTTGATACCGCCGGAGTATGTCCGCAGCTTCGCGAACGGTGGGGACGCTGAGGTGCTTGCCGCGGCGCTGCTGCCTCCTAGTCGAGCGAATTCATCGTATTCGTATTCGTGGCTGCCCACCTTCGCGGCGGCGTGCGGGATTGGTTGTGGTGCTGATTCTCATCCAGCAGCGGCAAGTGCAAGTGGAGCAGGAAACCAGATGATGAAAGCCCATTGCACGACGGCGACCAGAGCAGTTTGCCCTGCTTCGCTGGTTGCGGCCGCGCTCGACGCCGAGCTCCCGTGGAGCAGCGGATCCTTCGATCCCGCCAAGCTGCCAGATTTGCCCACCTGGGAAGACATCAAACAGGAACCAACGTGGTTGAACAGTCCGGAACTCATCGCCGCAGCCATCCGCAACGGCGTGTTTCCCGTGGACGAGGAGGAGTGCGGCGAGGCCTGGCTTCGTCTGCCGGACGCCGTGCGGGGGTCCAGGGAGGTAATTCTCGCCGCGCTGCGGGCGATCGCGAGAATGGAGGCGGTGGATCGGAACTTCGGCACGGGTATGCGGGAAATCGACGTGGGTTTTGTCAGCAACGGCAGGATCGCGCGCCGCCTGCCCGAGGTGCCGTTCGAGTGGGACCGCGACGTGGTGACTGAGAAGCTTCGGAGCGACCCGGAGGTGGTGACTGCCGCCATGATCGAGGCCTACGTTCCCTTGGGCGCCGACCCCGCGGACGGCATCGAGCTGGACCCGGAGCCTGTGATTCTCAGTCTGCACCAGTGGCGCGGGCTTCCTGCTCGCGTGCGGCACGAAGAGAGCGTTTTTTTAAGCGCGCTGCGCTTCAAACGGGGGTTCTATCTCAAAGGGCGGGGGGACTGGGACTCAGACGAGGACGTTCCGGAGAGGTTTCGGGGGGAAAAAGGGGTAGTGGTGGCGGCATTGGAGAACGGACTGCTGCGGGAAGGAAAGCAGTGGCAAAAATTACCAATTGGACTGAAAACGGACGAGGACGTGTGCGACGCGGCAGTCGACATGTTCCGATCCCAGGTCGATCGGGGGGCGCTGGAGTGGGAGGACGTGCCGGCGGGGGTGATGAGGAAGTGGGAGCAGCGGAGACGCGAGGGGGCGGAAGAAATGCGGCAAAGATGGAGGGCGCGCGACCCTTGGGCCTGGGCATGGGAAGAAGCTACTCCATCGAGCTTGTTGGGCTTGATGAGGAGAAGGTCCCTATAGTAATATCAGGGGGGGACGGGGAGCGGGAGTCGGAGTTTTTGTGGGGGCAAGAATCCATCGTGTCCGATGGAGAGAGAAAATCAAGCCTCGGGCGGGGGTGCGACTTCTAAGGAAACGCAGAACTCACATATATTTGCCTGCATACTTCATTTTAATACGCTACTTTTACCACGCTTACGACGTTGTTGTAGACGCACGACAGGGCCGCGTAGTCGTAGTGACGACCACGACGGATAATGAACCGGAGGGGCACAGACTGAAACTAAACTACTTTAGCTGAAATTTTTGATTTCTTGCTGATAACGGAAGAAACCACTTATAGCTGAAATTTTTGACTTCTTGCTGATAACGGAAGCGTAGTAAAACTCACTTTTGGTGCAGAACGAGAACGACGGCTTAGGTACCGGTGCGATCGTATCGAGATGGAGATGTTGGACATCAAGAACAAGACTTGGCTGTTGCACGATTGAGCTCAAAGTCAAATTCCTTGATTTAAATTAAATTTCGCGCTGTCCTCGCCAGCATAAACAGCGCGTCTCCTCTCGGAAGAAAAAGAGAGAAGACGAAAGAACGCAGCTGCCATCTCTGACGATAGTTGCATGCGCGCAATCGATGCCGATGGATGTAGAACGACGACAGAGCCAGAGTGCATCGACATCGTGCACCAACAAAGCACCCTTTTTGACAAGGTCCGAAAAAAAAAAAAGGCTTACGCGAGCTCGATGCTCTTTCTGCCGCTGGGCAGCGGATGATCGATGTTCTTTCTCCCGCTTGGCAGCGGTTTCGCCGTCATATTCTGACAAGCCGTTGCTCGTGCTTGCAGCAGGAGCAGGTCCAGACGGCAGTAGACTCTTGTTCCTAAAGCATTAAAGCGCGAAAAGGAAACTGAGACCACCCCCTGAATAAGAATATGAGCAAGTTGTAGCTTCATTTTTGCTTAAATTTTGCTCTACTTGATTCTAACAGGATGAAGATCTTTGTCCTTCCGTCTCGCTTGCGCTTGGGGGGGACGCGAACGCCAGGGCTCTATCTGGTGGGCGTGTGGTGACCCCAGGGACCCGCCCCCCCTTTCGTCTGGGCGAAAGGTCTCCAATACGCCGGCACGACGACAACACGGGCGACGATCAAACGAGCAAGAAAGTGGACAGCACATTCCTGGAGGTTGCAGCTGCTATGGCGCCACCCTCACCGCCGGACGTCGTCCAGGAGGCTGCTACAGCTACGCTACGACCGCCAGCGACAGACGACTGCACTTGGCGAATTTACACCACAAGCAACACAAGAGCAAGACTGCTGTAGGTGCACGCCTTGCCTACCGTGCAAGCCTCCAAGTAGCCTTCTGCGGTGTTGTAGGAAAAGTTGGCGCGTCTCTTGGACACACCCCGCGGGTGACGAGTGGGTCTGTGTGCGACGAACCTGCTTCCCCTCCGCAACCCGCGACGACCACGCGAACGACCCCGGCGCCTGCCCGTCGGTGCGGGTCGATTCATCGGCGTAGAAGGGTAGGGGCGCGAGAGAATCAGGGCCACCGTGGCCCTGAACACACCAGACTCCTCGATCCGGTCAACGACCCACCCACGTCGCAGCGCGCCAGCGCGGGCGTCGAGCAGTTTAGTCGCACCGGCGTGCGCCTCTGGTTGCCCCGGGCGAGGAGGTGTGGCTGGCAGTCTGCGGGCTTGCGGCGCAGCTGGGTCTGCGATTCCGATTCCGACCGATTGCGCCGCGCTCGGGGCAGCGCTTGCGCCGCGCGCGGTGCGCCACGGTTGGCCGTCTCTCCCGCTTTGCGCGGTCGTCGATATTTTTACAGGCGAAGAACGGCGCCACTGCTGTCGGCAGGCAGCCGCGCGCGGACCCATGGCCATGGGCGCGCCGGCTGCCGCTGGTCCTTCTCTACTGTACTACCACGGCGCTGCAGATTCAGAAATAGAAGCCAGCGCCCCCGTCTCAGTCAGTCTCATCCTCATGCTGGGCGCCGTCGAGCTTCTTGGCTATTTTTTTCGGCGAAGACGGGGGGCGGATCGATTGGCGCGGCTTTTTTATAGTTGGGAGCATTAGGCACTGGCTTCTGAGTCGCTTGCAGTTGCACAGGAGCCAACAGGCAGTAAAAACTATACACACAAAAACAAAATATGGCTGACGCTGCCGCGGACTAACGCGCCGCTGGGGGGGCCTCGTTGTGCTTACTATTTCTTCGACTTCGTGCAAATGCATCAATATTTTTCTGATATTAGAATACTTAAGTAAAGTGCCCGTAAGTAAGTTATAGTAAAAAGTGCTTGCACGGCTCCCACTCTGTCTTACTTCTCTATCAGACTTACTAGAGGCGTCAGCACTTACGCACGCAAGAACCGCTTCCACTCGGCCTTGCGACTGGACGCGCCCGCGCGCGACTATCTCTATCTTGGTGTTGCTCTTGCTTCGATATAGAATCAATATAGCAGAGCTGAGTACTCATCCCGAAGGACAGTCTCCTCGATATTGTGGCCGCGGACTAGCGCGGCAGCTGCAGCTTCTTCCCCTTGGGATGACGAGGAGACCTTCCGTTGCATCATCAACCTATTCTGATAAGTCCAGCCATCAAATGCGCCAAATTGTGCGTATGAGTATTTCTCTGTTGATTGCAAAGCGTGCCAGCATATGAATTAGGAGCAGACTTCTCTGTCTTCTCTATCAGACTATACTAGAAGCGTCAGCACTTACGCACGCAAGAACCGCTTCCACTCGGCCTTGCGACTGGACGCGCGCGACTATCTCTATCTTGCTGCTGCTCTTGCTTCGTCGATATAGAATCAATATAGCAGAGCTGAGTACTCACCCCGAATGGCAGTCTCCTCGATATTGTGGCCGCGGACTAGCGCGCCAGCTGCAGCTTCTTCCCCTTGGGATGACCAGGAGACCTTCCGTTGCATCATCAATCTATTCTGATAAATCCAGCCATCAAATGCGCCAAATTGTGCGTATTTCTCTGTTGATTGCAAAGCGTGCCAGCATATGAATTAGGAGCAGACTTCTCGTCCCGCGCGCCGCCGTCTGGTGCGGCGTAAGAAGATGTGGTGTCTTTCGTCTCCTACTCGTACTCAAACCTGTGGCGTCGAGCTCGAAACTAACTCGAGCAAGAGCGAGGACCTTTTCTGAAACTCATGACGCGCCGGGTGTTCTGGCGGTGAGGCCGAATAATTGATGCAGATTGATGCCGCTGCTCCTGTTAAAGAGAGACCACACGGAACTGGTGGAACACGACCATGATGGCATCGATCGGGGGATGAGTTAGAAAAGAGTTATAACATCTACAAATTATATCGCCGGCCGTGCCCGGGCGTGATCAACAACATCAAGATCAAGAAGAGCACGGCCGCTCAGCAAAGAAGTTCCACGGGCGTCCAGATTAGGATTTTTAGGATTACGATCATTAGGTTCAAGTAGGATTAGATCGGGATCGCACCACAACATGTCAGCTCCATCCGTGAGCCCGATGTGGCTCCTGCTGTGCCCCGGCTCTGCTGCGGCCACTTGCTGCAAGACCATGTTTGTGGACGACAACGAACTGCTGCTGAAAAGGAGGCGAGAAGAGGAAATGCGGCATCATCGCTCCGGTGGCAGCTTCTCCTCCGCTTCCTCCGCCGATAGTTCTTGTCAGGGGAAGCTACGCTGGCGGCCAAAGCGAGTGTACGAAGACGGGAGAACGTAAGTAAAAGTACCTGTACCTCACGCTCACCGCTAGTACTAATTTACCCATCTCCATGATTCATATCATGGCTGATGTCATGTTGAACCAATTGAAAGAATGATGATCCAGCAACTTTTTCTGCTGATTGAAAATCTTTCGGTCCAGATATTAGGATGCGATGACTAAATATTGCAACCGCAATGAATAAATGAGTCTAAAAATCGCATTCGCACGCACGGCCTCCAGGTACGAGGGGCAGTGGCTCGGGGGCTCCCGGAAGGGCAAGGGTATCGAGCGGAGCCGGTACGGCGACTTCGTCTACGAGGGCGAGTTCGTGGATGACAAGTTTCATTTTTTTCTTTATACTTTCTTTACAATCAAGGCATATCGTCCCTCAATCTCTCTCGAACATCACAATCACTCGATGAATCTTCACTCACTCGAACTCGAATACTTGTGAATCCGTCGAAAGGTGCGAATGATAAATGAATGGCGAAAGGTACGAGGGTCTTGGCTGCATGCGTTGGTCCAATGGGTGCAACTACGTGGGCGACTTCTGGCAGAACCAGAAGCACGGCCGCGGGCACGAAAAGTACGCTACCGGGGACGAGTATCGGGTAGGGAGAGACCAGATGGTAAGTGAGCAACTGGTAAGTACTGTTGTAGTGGGTTCCCTTGGGCGGCGGGTTCCCCTGGGTGCCGAGTATGTCAAGGCGCTCTGGACCGCCCGGCGCGAAGCGCCGGGCTGTTTCAGAGATGCCCCATCGCGGGGGTATGGGGTGGCATGGGGAGAGGAAACCGCTGGGAGGCAGACGGAAAGTGGTAGCCGAAAGCTATGGACGACAATGGTAGTAGTCCTGAAAGCAGGGTAAAAGGGGCGAATAGGGTGGTGATTGGTTATGGTCGTCGGCTCTAGGGTTCAGCAGTGCCAAACCCGCCGACTGCGAAAAGACGGCCTTCCTCCAACTGCTGCCCTCTTTTTGGAACCACCAAAGGGGAGCCCGAAGAGCCCCCCAAAAAAATCACTTACCACCTACCCACTTGCCACCAGGTCTCTCCATATCGGGGCCAGTTTCTGCACAACCTCCCCCACGGACGGGGGAGCTACACGAAGAAAGACGGCGCAGTGATACGGGGACTCTTTCACGAGGGGAGGCTGGTGGAGGCCGAGTGAGCTGAGTGTGAGTCTAGTGCTAGCCTACGTCTTTTTCTTCGATAAAAAGTGCCTATGTTACCTGAGGTCCTTCAAAAGGAGAGGGTATGAAGAAGGCGGTTCGACTGTACCATAAAAAGAAGAGCTACAGCTGCACACAAGCAGTGCGGGGCGGAAGTGGTCGAAGTGGAGCGTAGACTTACCGAAATAGAAATCTCTCGCTGGAAATAAGCTGTACCAAAATCCGATGAAGATAGACTCTTGGAGCAGAACTTGCATTTTTGTCCACCGAGATTGATGAAACCGAAATGAAAGAAATTTTTCGAAATCAATGGCGATCACCTCGACCGCTTGAAGCGAATAAAAATGAAAGAATGATTGATCGTGGTTCATCGTCGTGACACAGTGGGAGATCGTCCCCCCTCTCCCCATCACTCGGAGGTCCCATTCGTCGTCCGCGTCGCAGACCAATCCACTTCGTGCTTAAAGAACTCCAGTGATTGGTAATTAGTGACTGCTACTGATACTGTAGTACTTACGCAGCTGAGTTTATTTGTAATTGTTATATCCTCATATAATATTGTTCTTGCCCCAGCATCGCTCCGCTCACTCATAGCCGCTATTCGCAGCCCAGCTGTCGCACACTCATTGGAAGTAATGGCCGTCATGACATGACCACGCGATGAAGTATAACGCATTTCCGCGTCGCCCGCGCTCCTCGCAACCCAGCGGGCGCCGCAGTCGTCGAGCAAACAGAGAAAACGCCACTCGAGACGCAAGGGCGCATTGATTTGAAGTTCCCGTGCAGCTAATTCTACCCAGCAGATCCAGATCGATCATCGCTCATCGACCCACTTCGTAGTACCACACTAGCACTACGACTACATCGGCCAAACATCAGAAGCAGGAACAATTCAATCGACAGCACAGTCGGAGAATGGAGTTCCTGGGCGTGATCAAGTCTTACTCGCGGCAGAAGGGGTATGGGTTCGTGGCGTGCGAGGAAACCCACGCCTTGTATGGACGCGACGTGTTCATGCACCAGAAGGTTGTCGAGGACCTTCTCCGAGTGCACCCGGAGCCGCGACAGTCTTTGTTTTTCCTCGGCTGCGACGAGCTGATCCGGAATCGCGAGATGAAAACATCGGATCGGGACACGTCGGATCTGGAGTCGCCCCACCAGTTCGGACTGCCGGGCAGGTACGGCCAGCCGCTGTATGACTTCAACAGTGGTCTGACAGAACAGATGACGGGGCAGAAGATGTTGACGAACAGAAATGCAGCGGGCGGGGAAAGTAGATTGAAGATGCAGAACGGAATTGCGGCGGCGGACAGGGACGACCACTGGCTGCCGGGGGTGCTGGTGAAGTTCGTGCTGAAAGAAGGGGAGACGCAGCCAAAAGTGAGCGGGCTAGCGGGCTTGGCGTGGAAGGGCTTCTTTCACACGGAATCGATCGTCGGTATGCTATATTCTGGATGGAGATGAAATTATTTGGGTTTAGGTTCTTTTGAAGCCGATATAGAAGAAAGGAGAAGTTGTACCACAACTGCCTCGTCTGCCGCCTTCGTCATCTACGATTATGATGTGCTATATACAGTGATCGATCCGCTTTCGCTCATCAATCGATCAAATACAAATGAATCAGGCGCCATCACTTCTTTCGAGCCTCCTCCGGACGTGGGTCAACGCGGCTGGGCCACCATCGACGCGAGCTGGACGAAAATCGGGCACATGCAGCTGGGGGTCCACATTTCCGAGCTCGAAAAACTGTACCCGTTGCCGCAGATCGGGGACAGATTGATTTTCGGCATTGAGTCCATGGTTGAGCTGCCAAATGGCTGCCTGGTGCCGAGTCAGGTCGAGCGCCTGGACAACTACCAGAACTACCTTCACTTTTTTCGGAGCTGCCGCGTCCTCCCGCCCTGGGACGGCAACATTCTCACGAAAAAAAAAGTAAAAACTGTCGCATCATCTTCGTCAAAGACTACGGACGACAGGGATGAAAAGAACAACAGCGGCATGCCGGCCCGACCGGCTTTTCTGGACCAGGCACTGAAGAAGGAGCCCCCCCAGATGAACCCGGCAACATCAACTACAAGCCAGGAACAAGTCGTGGAGGAAGTGAGAACCCTGTCCGTCGCCAACGCGGTGGGGCTCACGGCCTACTACGCAGAGCTGCGGCAGACACTCGGGGTGGACACCGGCATCGGGAGCACCGACATCAGCGAGCAGCAGCAGGCTATGAGCCCCGGCAGCAGCGGCGGCGGCGGAGGCCCGCCGGGGTCTGGGGACGGCGGAGAAGACGAAGAAGAAGCGGAGGACACCTCCCACCTGCTCGGCAGCGGCAGCTGGTACGACGGGGTGCTGAAAAACTACAACGCAGACAAGAACTACGGCTTCGCGAGCTGCAGACAACTCGAGGAGGAAGGAATCTACGAAGCAGGTACAACTTCTAACTTTTTAGAGCTAGTATCCATCGATATCGTTGCGACGTTGTATTTTACTGTAAGTGTAAGCGAAGATAGTGATAAAATGGTAGCATAAAAATGGGCTGTGGGTGTGGTCGTATCCAATGCCAATGGCGGAGATGAAGAACGAGTATCGATTTAGTGGCAAAAACATCGTCGATCATTCAATTCATCGATCCACTCCGATGTCGGTGTTTCTCATCGCAGGGCGCGACGTGTTCGTGCGGAACATTGGCAAGGACACGTTCAAGATTGGGGAGGCGATTCGGTTCCAGATTCAGGACTTCGAGGGCAAGCCCCAGGCGGTCCGCGTTGAGGAGGCTGCCGGCAACCGCTACATCGGCGTCATCAAGTCCTTCGACCCCTTGAAGGGGTTCGGGTTTATCCGCTGCGACGAGCTCTCCGAGCAGTACGCCGGCGACGTGTTTCTCCAGGCCTCCGCGTACACGGAGGAGCTGCGAGTGGCCGCCCCGGTGGGGAAGCCGGTGGAGTTTTGCCTGTGGATAAACAACAACAAAAAGCCGCAGGCGCTCCGACTGCGGAGTTCTCCCGATTTGACCGCCAAAACGCGGTACTTTGGGGTCGTGAAAACGGTGCGATTGAAAGACAGCCTGAACAAGTACGGGTTTTTGCAATCGCTGCAGGCGAGCAAACGCTTCGGGAAGAACAATGTGGACATCTTCGTGCCGGGGAAGGAACTCTTTGTGCCAGCAACATCTGCGCACGACGACGTCGAGGAGCTTCTGCAGTCAAAGGCCACGCTTATAACGGACCCCGGCGACCGCGACCACGGCCGGTGGCTCTTCGCGGCCGGCAACCGGGTGTCGTTTTCCGCGGTGCTGCGGCAGGG
>RXOD01004075.1:0-29697 GCA_005223375.1 Amoebophrya sp. AT5.2
CCGCCAAACTGGCCTCGATGCTGGCCATCGGCGTCCGTTTCGTTTCGCCCGAGCGAAGGCGTGCAAGCCTCTTGCCGATGCCGCCTTAGCGGGATAGCGGCTAGTGGCCCGCTAGCTATGATGGTGAATTGCGGCACCTGCCGATGCCAAGCAAAGCCCCCACGCGCGTCGCGGTCGCAGAGAGTCTCCGGCGGGTACGCTTCGGAAGGCGCCTCCGCCTTTGGCACTGGCCCGCGAACTCTACTATAGGCTCCCTGGAGCCAGTGCCAGTAGTTGCGCCACGCGTGGTCTAGTACATGCAAGTGGAGGGAGCTGGGTTGTGATTCATTGCGGAGGGAGCGGCGGTTTTTTAGTTTACAAAAAGGTAGAACGTAAACCCAGGGCACGCTGATAATAATAAACTATAACTTATAGAAAATTACTTAAATTATAGCTAAGTAAAAGTAGTAAATATGCATGAGTTTAGGGCACTGCTGCATTCATAGAAATCGGCATCGATAGACGGCGCTGCTGTAGGCGGGCCAGCAGATCTCTTTCCTTCTTCTTGTGCGTGGATCTTAATGAAACAACACACAAACAGGCGGCTTTTCTTTTGTTTCAATTTGTACTGATAGGCTGGGACCATCGGCTTTCGGACCCGCGTTGCCAGCGTGAGGGAACGGCGGAACACGCTCACGCACTGTGGAAAGCATCGACTTCAACGTGGGCAAAGTGCGCCGGGCCGATTTCATCTGCTGTGACGGGCGATCCGATCTCGGTACGTCTTTTTTTCGATCTTTTTATCCCCTTCGATTTCGAGTATCCATTTTGCATTTGCTATCTTTACACCAGACCACATCTCGATCGTGTTGGCATGGATGCCGTGCGTATCCATTGATTCCCATTTCTTGCTGCCTGCTGAACTTTTCGCGCAGGGGCAGGACTCATAAAAAAAGACGACGGTCGGAATCTATCGGGAGTAAAAGCTGCACTTATAATTTTAATCATCAATCGCTTTGCTGACTGCTATATAATTGATTCCGGATTTTCACTCGCCGCGGCTCCAGTCGCAGTCGACGCTATGCATTAGTGGACCTCTGAGCCAGGTGTATCGATATCGTGGCGCGTTGTAGCATCGCCCACCTGCCCTGCGCCCCACCTCCCGTCCGCGCCTCGGCCTACTTATTGGCGGCGCGCTTATCTATGTGCTGCTTCAGGTGCTCCACAATCTTCTTCACTCGATTGACCCACGTAGCCTTGCGAGCGCCCTTCCCCGGTTTATCGACGCTGTGTACGAAATCGCAGTCAGTCCCTTTTGAGGATGCGGAGGAGTAGGTTAGCCATGATGACAGCACTTCTTTCTCCGGGAGGTTGTCCAGGCGCCAGCTTTGGTTCTTGTAGATGCCCGTGTACCTGCGCAGAAAATGCGCGGCGGATCGTTTTTCGAGGGGAGGACGAGGATGTGGCGATCTCATTGGCATCCTTCGCAAGACTGTGCTGAGACGCTATGCCATTCCCCATTCCGATCTAAACCGCTATACACTAGGCTGGGAAGCTTGACAGCGAAACTGAATATCTTTGGAAGTTAGTACCTCGTCCACCCAGATTCGTACTTGTTCAGGAAATCATCAATCTCCCCCAGGTTCACGCTGCGATACATCTGGAGTTTTTCGGCGCTGCCTTTCTTCTTCTTGGCGTCGGGTTCGCCGTCAGCATCGAAGTTCGCACGCTTCGAAGCCACTTGCGATGCAGATACGACGTTCGGCGCCGCAGCTATCGGCTCCTTCGCGTTTTTCTTGAGGAGTGCGGCGCGAGCGCCTGCGAGATTGAACTTCCCCGCGGCTTGCCTCGCTTCCTCTTTTTTCTTCTCCTGCGCTTTTGCCACGATATCGTCGCACACGGCGTGGATGTACCGGTGTGTTTGGGCTGCGGCGTCGGTTTTTATCAGCCACGACTTGCACCGCTCGCAGAAGGACTTGCAGCCGATCTCCTCCTCTTTTATGGGGATGCAGCGTACGTCCTCAGATGCCAGGCACTCAGCAGGCGTCGCGTATACCTTCGGTTGTATTTTTATTAAAATATATATAATCCGCAATATATACCTTTTGACTTTGCATGCGCTTCACGCTCAGCTTCTACTTCGCAACGCATATACTACGCGATAGACTCGGTTTCCAGGAGGTCGCACTCGCAGCGCAAACTCCTGCGCGCGCGAGGTAAAAAACAAAGGCATCGGGCCGATAAGTAGCGGTAAGTACTTGGCCGTCCAAGGCTTTCCAGTCGTCGTCCTCCATGGGAAACAGTTTGACAGTGAGCACGGGGTCAGTATCGTTCCGCCCGGGATTTAGGACAAATTCCGTCTCGTAGTCTTCGTCGTCCGACCCGCGCGGCTCTGCTCGCGCGGCGCCATCGTCGCGCGCCTGGGGTAGAAACTCGTCCTCGAAGTCCAGGGCGCCTCGCATGCCTTCGCCTTCGGAGGCGTTGTTGCCCATTGTACCCAGACCCATGCTCATGCCGTCGCCGAAGGCTTCGCTGCAGTCGCCCATGACGACGTCGCCATCGGGCTCGGCCATCGACATGCCACTGCCATCTCCCGCGCCCCCGATGCTGTTCGCAGGTCGCGCAGTAGATTTCTGCTGCCCGTCCGTGCTGCAGGGTGGGTTCTTGAGAAGGGGGGCAGGGGCGTGCTGTCGTCCGATTTGTGGCGGAGCATGCTCAACCAAGGCAGTTTGCATCCGTGCAGGATCATGCGGCCGAGGAGTCTCGCGATGCTTGGGTTGTTCGTAAGCGCGGTCTTCGTTCTTGCACTTAATACGGAGCGGCATGCCGCTTCTTGCGGAAGAAGGAAGGCGAGCAGCGCTTCGTCCTCGGATTTTTGCACGTCTTGCGTGTGCCATGGCTTGCCAGCGATTCGGACGTGGTTCCGGCAGAGCTGGTGGATCTCGCCTATGGCGTGATTTATTATGGTGCCCTCGTTCTCTAGTACTGCTCTCGTGTCCTTGAAGCTGATGCCCGCGCTGGTGCCCAATACTTGCCCAAGTAGGACACGTCGCAGGGGGGACCATCAATCATGAAGCGGAATACCATCGCCCGTTCAGTTGGGTGCTAGGGTCGCGCGCCTCCGCAGAAGGCTCGCTAGTCGATGCTTGGCCATTCGCTTTTGTACTGAGCGGCGCCCAGGTGAATTGGTGCGAGCACTCGCACGGGCGTGGCGTCTTGCCTTTATGCGCGCGCATTTCCTTCGCGCATCTCTGATCACCAGGGGGGAGGAGGGGGCGACGGCGTGCTTGCCCCTTCTTGTTCTACCTTGGAGCGCGGGCGCCCGAGCGAGCGCGAGCGGCGGCGGCGCGATTTTTTCCTACTGAGGCGCGCGCGCGACCGCGAACCATCCTAGACTGACCTAGTAGACCCCCCGAAGGAACAAAGCCCCCGAATGGCTTCGGACTGAATTGGGGCGGATGGGTTTCCGAGTCTTAGTGCTGCTCAATCTCCCAGTGGATGCCGCTGTATCCGGGACATTGTGACACGATTATGATTTTCTTTATCTCGTAGATCTCCATGAGCATCTGGAGCATTGCGAGCAAGTACTCGTTCTCTGGGCCTTGTGCCCAGTTGTCGACGCTGATGTAGATCACAGCACCCTTCAGCTTTTTTTTAAGCGCTTCGTGCATCTTTTTGTATGTATCCTCCGACTCCCGGCCCGGTTCGTCGGCTGCATCGTCGTCAGGGGCAGCTGCTTCCCCTGGCGCTCGCTCGGCTTCCGATGGCGCGGGGGCTTTGGCTTGCTGCGCTGGTGCTCCGCTTGCGCTCTCGCTTTCGTCGTCTTCGTCGGGTTTTACCGAGTCGGCCAGCAGGTCGTCTTCTTCGTCTTTTTCTAATACCCCCTCCATGGCTGCAGTTGCTGCGTCGTCGTCCTCTTTTCGCGCGGGTGTCGCGACGTACAGCGTCCGCAGCAGGTCGGCGACTATTTGCGCGAGGCTGTTTTCTGACTGGTATGCGTATGCCCTCAGGTAGAGATGCATAAACGCCGGACGCCACTTCAGTTCGCCGCCCCGCTGCTTCTGTGGAAGTGATTGCGCGAACCCGCTCCCCGTGATGTAGGCTCCGATCTTCGCGGCGAACTGGTGGTCTGGAAGAACGTTTTCCACGTCGGCCCAGCCTCCTATCCGGCCCATTTTGGCCACGCTCCCCCACCGCATGTTCGCCACTTTATCGCCATGGAGACAGAAGACGGTCTCGCCCTCCTCGTAGTCGGCCAGCGCTTGCGCGCGGATGTTGTCCATCTGCTTCGCGCAGTATTTTGCTGCGGGATGAAACTCACGCAGCGTCTTGGACGTTGCGGCCAACTTGAAAAGCAGCTGCGCGTGCTTGTTTGCGACGGCGTTCTTGCGCGCCGCGAGGAAGCACCCCCGCAGGGTTGTGAGGGCGTAGCGCTTGCCGAATTTTTCCACCACGTGGCTCTGGATCGTCCGCAGACTGCAGCCGAGTTGCGTCACGTCGCTTATTAGGCGCTTCTTGTCGGTGATCGCTGTTTGGCTGTTTGCGGTGAGGAAGTCCGTTATGATCTGGAGGACTTGCGCCCCCTCAACAGTACTCCACTGCAGAATGCGCCGCGATTTTTTCGGGCCGGTGGTGGTGCTGTTGTGGTCGTCGTCCTCGTCGGGGAGAAGGTCGTCCTCGAAAACCAGCTCGGGGTCGTTTTCCTCGCCATCCAGATCGGCAGCCTCCAGGCAGAAAACATGCTTCATCAGGATCTGCGCAGTTTTTCAGAAGAGGCGTCCTAAGTTGTGCGCGCGTCTGCATTGATCGCGTGGGTTGAGTATTTTTCTATTATCACACTAGCAATCACTAGGGAGAAGGTGAATCGGGCGTACCTTGTAGAACGCCCCCGACTCCATCGACACGGTGAAGGTGCCAGTCTGCATCTTATGGTCGAAGAATGTTAGGACGGGAAAGACATTCGTGAAATTTCTCGCGAATGTCTCCGTCTCCGTCTGGTATCGGCTTTTGCCAGTTAGCCAGGCGTCTTTGGCCTCTTGCCCTTTTTTCTCGATTTCGTTCCAAACGGATTCGATGGGCACTTCGTCAAAACCGCCCAGGAGCAGCTCCAGCATTTCGTGAAACTCGTGCACGTCGCAGAAGGGTTTGATGTGGCGGCTGTTGTTCGCGTAGTAGGTGAGGACTTCCCCCTTGTTCGACGAAACCAGCCACGGGTTGCACATCAGCTCCACGTAGCTAGACTTGAACGCGGGCAAGTGTTCTGGCTGCTTCTTCTTGCCGAAGAGGTTCATCTTGTACGAGCGGACGTTGTCGCCGATGCGCTTGTTCCAAATCTTGATGGAGGCCGTTGCTTTTTCGAGTAGGCCCTGCGTTCGTTTGTTTGGGGTCGTGTCGGCAGAGCGCTGTGGAGCTCCAGCCCGTAGACCTAGCCTCCTTGATGTTCGCGTTTAGTCTCAGGCTAAGTAGCTCCAGGAGCATGGCGGCCATTGGCCTTGGCCGCCCGAGCCAGATGCTACACCTAGCGCTAAGCGCCCCTATGGCTACTTATGCGCCTACGTCGCATACACATACTAAGCCACTTCCACTTCTACTCAACGAAAGAAAATAAAAGAGATCGCCTCTGCGGAACGAAAATGAAAAACGCTTACATTCAGGGTTGCTGGGTCTCCGTTTTCGGCCGCGGCGTCGAGCTCCTCGATGGCAGGGATAACGCCGTCCTTCGTACGCGGTCGGTGGTCCCGCGCCGTCTCCGTAATCGGGTAGTAGTTGCAGAAGTCGGTGTATTTGCCGAGCCACTTTTGCCCGAACGTCTGCAGATCCTTGCGGGTCCGGGTCGTCTGCACCTTGATGTCGAACGGGTCGACCTCCCCGTCGTCGCTGGCGTCGTCCATGGCGTCAATTCGATCGACCAGGTCCAGCAGCTTTCGCACCTTGTTCGTGATGCCCCTGTATTCCTTGCGAAGGGGTGACTCACGGGCAGCCGGCGAAGGGACGCTGTTACAATTTCCAGGCTCCTCCTCTTGCGGGGCGCTGTCGGCAGCGTCATTGCTCGACATCGCCGGATAGCTGTTGTCGGCGTCAGCGGCTTCTTCGGCAGCGATGGCACTCTGCGACGAACCCGTACGATTTCCAGCTTTCATGGCGTCCGCGGCAGCATGAACATCAGCGCCATCCGATGCTGAGGCTGATGACGAGGAGCTGCTGCTACTTTTAGCCGCCGCAGCCGGTGCGACAGCGTCACCATTCGACGACGAGGAGGAAGAAAGGGCGCTATTGTTGGCAGCAGCCGCGGCAACGCCTACAACAGCTGCAGCAGCGCTTGATGAAGACGAGGAAGATGCGCGATTTCCGTTGGCGCTCGCGGCGCCGGCAGCTGGCTTTGAAGATGAGGACGCGCTCCCGCCGTTTCCAACCGTTGGCATGAAGAAATCGAGAAAAAGCGCCGGCTCCGCTTGAAACCCATAGCCAGGGTCGTCGTCCTCGTCTGGAAGGAGTCGCTCGGTCCTTGACACGGCAGAGCGTGGTTTGAAGCAGGGCGCACAGGCGGACGAGGATGAAGAACTGCCGCTACTGCCACCTCCTCGCAGCAGTGAGGGTCCGATTCCAAACGTGGCCGCGGTAGCGCTGGAGGAGTTCTTGGCTTGGTCGCCCACTGCGGTCACTGCTGCATTGCGGAAATCGAAGAAGCTTGCTCGTGCCGGCTCTGCAGATGCTTGCTGTGCGGCTGCTTCCGCAGCTTGCTCGTCGTCGTCGGACCTCTCCAGAGCAGCCTCTGCACGATGATAGGCCACCGCATGGGGATCGTCCGGGTCCTCCTCCTCCTCCTCCTCCTCCTCGACAGCAGCGTCGCCAGCGGCTTCATCAGGCGGCGCGCCTTGTCCAGCATTTGGAGCAGCAGGCTGCAGCTGCGAACCGGCGGCGGGGGCTTCTGCTGCCTCTCCTTCCACGACGGCTACAGCTTCGTCTTCGACAGCCACCTCTCCATGCGCGGGAGCAGCTGGCGCGAGTGGCTCATCGGGGTCTTCCGCGGGCGCGATTTGGTTGACGTTTCGCATGTCGGGGCCCGCTGGGTCTGCTACGCTGTCGCCCTCAGGCGCCGCCAGCTGCAGCTGCAGGACCTGCGTGTTGGTGAGGGAGGTACCATGCATAGTGCGCTGGAAATAAGTGCGCTTTTTATAGTATCTATAGGCAGCATCGAAAATTCTAGTACTTATATTTATTCTTATTTCGAGCGGTAGGGGCGGTCCTAGTTGTAGATGAAATTTAATTTGCTGCGTGTTACCGCCTCCACAATGCCGGCCCGCTTTTTCATTTCCTTTTTGGCGGCGTCGATCGGGGCCTCCTCGAGTTGCGTGAACTCGGACTTCGAGAGTAGAAGATGGGCCAGGTCCAGAACTTGTCTCTCGCTCATTTTTTTCCAGTTCTTCGGCCAATCGTTCAGCATCTTGTCCTTCGCTTTGTTGCTGCGGCCTTCGAAGCCGCCGGCCCGAATGCCCTTCTCGAAAACGTTGAAGTAGTCGTTCTTGTCGGCAACTTGATAGCACGACGTTACGACGAGGTCGACGCTGGACCGTAGATAAGCTTTCGGGTCCTTCAGGGTGCCGACCATCGCCTCGTGGTACTTTTGCGCCGCCTGCAGGTAGTCGACCTGTATTGAAACAAGAATAGAAAGCGAAAGTCGGCCCCTTATGTGTCGAGAAATTGAAGAAGAGCAGGGGGCTTACCTAGGATGGGAAGAAACTACTGCTACTGGGATTGGGACTGGGTCTGCACTACGCTTACCGCTGCGTTCCTCTCGGGCTCGGAGAGTTGCGTTCTCTTGCTCTTCGCGGAGGAGAGCAGGTGCGCGGCTGCCTTCGCCTGGATGTAATGCAGGCGGTGCTCGTGCGTCCATTTCTGTACTTTTCCAGCAGCTTCAGACTTCCACCACTTGTGGCGGGCTTTTTCAGAGTCGTGAGTCAGTTGCAGGAAGCCGGTGCGCTTCGTGAACGCCACGAAGCTATCGTAGTCGCGGGCAATTTGCGTAAAGCCGCTGAGGAGGAGCACCCGCATCCCGAAGATGAGGCGGTCGCGATTCTGCTTGTTGAATAAATCGAACGGCATTTTTTTTCGGTATCTCGTCGTGATTTATACTGCGAGCGCAAGTACAAGTAGACTAATGCAAACGCTTTCGCTAATTCCGCTACGTACGCGAACACGTAGGGGCGGGCATGAAAGAAATTCCACAGACATCAACGAACGACGTGGGCGCTGCTCGCTCATGTGACGCCCGATGGCGGTGCGGTTTTTTTACTTGTCTCTCCGAGTATTCGCGAAGGCCCCTCAGGAACAGGAAGCTTTATCGAATCGAAGACCTCTCTCGCTCGCGCTCTCTCGCTTCCTCTGTTGTAGCTATTGCGTCAGTGTCTTACGATAGCAGCTGCAGTGGGGCGACAGTGGTGAAGAACTATCTAAAACAAATAAACGCAATCGCAAATGCAGGTTACACGTGGTCGCGCCTCCTTGCGAGCCGTGCGACCGTGACGGCGCCGGGTGCCGGTTTTTACAACGTCGAGTGAGTACCTCTACCTGCCAGCTGCACGCACTACCAGTAGGGCTGGCAGCCACGGGGCGAACGAAGGGGCGACTTGTTCAACGGAGGGCACCGGAGGGCCCCGTAGGGAGCTGCTGCAGAAACGTCTCGACCTCGTTCCCGCACCAACCATCTGTGGGGGAGGTCTTGTCTCCGCAGAAGCGTCTTGGTCTTGTCCCCGCAGCAGCGTCTTGCTCCCGCAGCAGCGTCTCGCCACCGCAGTAGCGATTTTCTCCTGCAGCAACGACTTGTTCGCGCAGCAGCGTCTTGTTCCCGCAGAAGCGCCTTGTCCCCGCAGCAACGTCTTTGCCCCGTCAAGGAGCTGTCGCAGCACCAGCCGTCTGTGGGGGCCTCTTGTCCCCGCACCCACCTCCGGCTCCGAGAAGCCGGTCTCTTCCGCCGGCCGCACCGTTCACACCATTGGGCTCGGGGCCGGCGGGCGGCGACTCCAAGTCTGGCAATTCGGGCGACGATGCGTGCTGCGACCGGGAGTTTGGCCGAGTCGTTGCCGCAGACCAGCTTTCCGGTGGACGGGCGGACTTCAGTTGGGAAAGTCCGCCAACGCAACAGTCAGACCGTGGGTTGCACTTCGCGCGGCGCCGTGCTCCCCAGAAACAGCAACTTCGGGCTTCAATGGCGTGCGGGCGCGGATGTTGAGAGCCGGTCTGTTCCCACGTAGTGCTCGACACGTGTCTGTTCCGCGACGAAGGCCGCTTTCCGCAACGGGCCGGCGCCCGCGTGGACGAAACCGGTCGGAAAGAAACAGTTCGCTAATCGGAGCGGGCCGAAGGAGCAACTCGTTCAGTGGAGGGCATCGTGGGGCCCGGCGTGGGCGGCGGCATGGAGAGCACGGCGAGACGGTGTTCACGGTGCGGGCGGCACGGTGGGTGCGGCAGGTGGTGAAGCTGCAGCATGGACGTCGCGGTGGGCAGTGCCAGTAATCCGCTCGGGTGGGACGTGCCGATGTTTTTGCGCCTCTCCCAGGTCCTCGACAGCGTGTCCCAGGTCCTCGATACAGCAGCAGAGTCGCGGTATTGCTACTGTTTGTCTTAAGCAGCTCTTTTATTAGCTTTTTTATGTGTGCTCTCATTGAGATTTATTTTAAACCATAAATATACTTTTATACTTTATTTCTATACTATTACTTAGGAATACGGGCTTTATTAGCTTAACCGTAATTATACTTTTTTATATGCGGCATCGATTCCGAGACTGACGCTATTACTACACGACACTACAACTACTACGCGATGCTTTTTTATATGAGACATCGATTCCGAGACTGACGCTAACTACTACACGATGCTACAGCTACTACATGACACTATTGCCATTTACTGTGGACTATACTTGAAAATGATCAACAACCAAGGCGCAATCTCAATGAACAGACATTCTCCGCCCCGCTTCGGCGCGTCCGCTTCCATCTGCTCCATCTGGCGCCATCGTCGCGAGAGCAGCGTGAGTGTGGACCAGCCGGCATCTGACGGCGAAAGCAGTTTGCGCGGGGGGCAAGGTGTTGGCGCTGGGGCAGGTGCTTGGACACTGGAGAGATGGCCTCGCCCCTCCGGGATGGCAGCGCAGTTTCTTCGCTTTCGTGGTGGCCAAGAACTGCCGCTTTACGTCGAAGCCCGTGGCGCGCGGGGACATCAGACCATACCCGCGGCGAGAGGAGCAAGTATTTTTATTTCTCAGCGTTGTCTTTTATTTTTGTTCCAGTGATCGCTTGGTGTTGCTTGGGTACAGCTCCACGCTCCACTACGTGGAGCTGTAGTGGTGCAATGAAAGATACCGCCGGACCTAGCTGATAGACTCGCCTCCTCTGTGCAAGCAAGCGCGGAAGCGTGCCTGTTATTGGGGTTATCGGAGGAGCAGCAGTAGTGCGGTTGCGCTGTGCCTATATCTAACACGCATAGTGATCACTTGTTCACTTGGTTGCCCTTGCTTGCGCCTATGCGTACAGCTGTTGACGTGATGCAATTCTGTGGCGCTAGCTAGCATAGCCATACATGGTAGCCGCAGACTCAGAGGCGCTTGGTGCTGTGCAGTATACTTGCTCATGTCGTGTGAATCTTTACCTTTAGCGTCCCGATCGGCGACGCAGATGCAGACGCAGCTGCAACCTCAAGACTTCCAGCTATTGCCGCGCGGCTCTCGTTCTGTTGAGGCTTTTGGTTATTCGTTGTTTCGTCGTACGGGTGTGCTTTGGCGTTTCCCGTTTATGCGCGAAGGCGTCGTGGGGCGGTGGATGCACGCGTGGAGGCGTTCGCTTCGCTCCATCGCAAAAACTGGCACCGCTCGGCGGAGGGAGCGCCAGGCTGAGCGAAGGACGGTTCCGTCGGAGACAATGGCTCGCACTTTTAAAAAAGCTCTTCGGGCGTAGCGTGTCCTGTCTACGTACGCTACAAGAACAGGCCCCCTCTGTCTCTGGTTGCTACAGGTGAAAGCCCACAGGCGCAGCACTTACGCACTCGAGCGAAACAAAAGTACTGAAGACGAGAGTTCGAGAGCTCTCTGCGGCGCCACCCATTGGCGCAATCAGTATCCAGCGCAAGCCTGCCTGCTCCTGCTGTTGCTAGTAGCGGTCTACACAGAGATATAGACCGCGCGCCTGAATGTTAATCATGTTGCGCGGGCCCGTCGTGCTCGTGCAGTAGATTGCTCGTCCGATTATGACAAAGCGATATTAATGTCCGGCGCACTCTCTCACACACCTACAGCCTCTGACTGAAAACGCCAGCGGGGCAGCTACGAGCACATCCAGACATGGCAGTGCTTTTATTTACCGTCTGACTGCCCCTCGATTTAGGTTAATTTCTGCCCAGACCTCGGCTGCAATTCTATGAAATGCGACTCATTCATAGTCGACTTTGTACCACACACCAGGGTCGAACACCAGCCACGGCGTGCTGCGGGCGGCGAGCAGACTTGCGCGGCATGATGGGGCCGTCCTTCGGTTGGAGGACAGCGGCGGTTCCCGCGCTCCCTGGGAAACAACGGCGCCTACAACGCCGGTCGACCTCTCGGGCACCGTCGCCATCGAATCGCACCACTCCGGCCTCCCGATCTTGGTATACTTTACGTTTAGAAAATAAGAGTGCCCATTCAGTTTTAATGTAGGATCTTTTCATTTTTTGTTTTTCTGATCCCGCCCATTTCGCTGCGTGGCGCCTCAGAGGAGGCGTTCCGGCATTGCAGCTTGATGTAAAAACCTAAAAGACGCCTTCGATCCTGGAGGCGCTCCCCTTGAGAAGGCAAAGTATGAAGTACGCAAGCACTGGCTTACGCAAATACACAGGTCTCTTCGTGACCGAGGACAAGAGAGTGACGAACCAGGCCGCCCATCCACCCGAGAAGACTCCCACCAACACCAAGGCCGTCAAGCGCCATCTTCCGCGCCGGAGCGCGAGCGCGATCGTCTACGCCGTCCTCGAGTTCACGGGAACAGCAGTCGATCTTCTGCGTGCTGCTCTCGCCTTGCTTTGGGGGTGTGGATGATGCTACCGCTATTCAGGCGGGTGTATGGCGGTAGGAGGTAGCTTCATATCCATCGGAGGCGGTCTATACAAGTCTAGTGCTTCGTCGGAGGTAGCAGCGTCCCATCCATAGGACGCTGACTATTCAGCTTTGACTTTATTTTCACACTCATTCTGGCTCACCATACGCACACCACTCTAGGACGGACCACTAGAGCAGTCGCCTCATTGTCACAGTTAGCAGTTATCATAAGCACTTGTTTGTCATCCACTAGCACTATGCCGCTTGTTTCACTTGTAAGTATTTCGCTTTCCATCGCGGTCGTCATGCCAGTGTTACGCGCCAATGAGAGAGCAGCGCGCCTCCATCTACTGCAACTGCTACAGAAGTGGAAGAGCAAGTGCTGCTGGTCTCCTTTCGGAGGTACACGCGCGCTTCGCGTCTGTCCAGCATCACCGAGTGAGAGGGAGAGCAGCACAGCTGTGTTCGGATGTGATGCGCCGTCGCTCAGATCTGCAGCATCTTCAGCGCGCGCATTTTACATGCGCGAGTCGTGTGGATATACCTGTTTTGTTGTTTTGTCGGTTCGTGCAGCACGTGGGCAGTGGATGTAGCCAGAGTCTTGCTGAAGATGCACGGGCGCGGGTCGGCGCGAATGGCTTTAGGTAGAAAAGGCGTGATCTACCTGGCGAGCGATTCCGTGGACTTATGTCCCGAGATGGCCGCAATGCTGTGCAGGTCCGCGCCCCGGTTGTGCAGTAGCGTGATGGCGCTCCGCCGGAAGGAGTGGGTCGTAATATCGGCCGCGCGACAGGACGCTGCCGCACGGCAGCGGAATGTCGCGCGGGCTTCCCGGATTTTCCGGCAAAAGTATTGCCTGGAGAACTGGAAGACCTTTGTTGTGATTTTTTGAATATGGACTAAGTTACTGGCAGCGCGCTTGCTCTTGTCGCGCAGTTTTATTTTTCATTTTCAAAGCGCTCGCCGCGTTTTGCGTCGATCCGATAGCGGTAGGAGTGGTGGCGGTACCTTCTCGCCCTTCTTCTTCCCCCGGATGTGCTGGCTGGCGATAGCGCGGCCAGGAAGAGGGATTTCGCGCTTGCGGCCGCGCGACTTGATATCCCCGATCCGGATGCAGTCGGTTTGCATGTCCGCGACCCGCAGGGCCAAAACTGTTTTGATTTTCGGGCGATGTAATCGGGCGCCTCGTTTCGGTTGGTCTTTCGTCATGCGGTGGCACGTAGCGGCCCAGCGTGGTAACCAGGGCAATAGATGAGAAGGGTGAATACAAGTACCGTCCGAAATTCGGGCCGCGGTTTTAAACGCCACCTCTGCAGCTGCTCCGATTTTCGCGTCGTCCGCGCGAAGTTTCTGCACGAAGCGCGCCAGGTCGCCGCGTGTCAGGCATCCAGCTTGGCGCGTGGGTTTCGGCATTTCTTTGGTCGCTTGCAGGCCAGTGGGCTCGAAGAGGAGGCGCGGCAGACGATAGCGATGGAAAACGTATACTAGATGTAGAGAAAGCGGCTAGCGATAAGCGTTCGAAACCCTGCGGGGAGTATATTAGTTGGCTTTGTCTCGTAACTAAAGCGAGCGCCAATTCTAAACCTGGATCGTATATTTATAAATGAACAACTACAACAGGTATAGCGATCTCGATCTGCGGACGTTCATGATCTTGTACCCCCCCGCGCGGTTTCTTTGCGAATGGAGTAAGGGCATGGATCGCGGGTTTTTGCTGATACATAGGTGCCCCGATCTTTACATATAATCTTCTTTTGTTTACTTTAATTAGCTACAGATCTGGGAAAATTTTGAAAATCTAAATACCGATAGTACTACGTGATCTCGCTTCATTTCCTTGCGCTTTTGTTTCTGATAGTGGGCTAATCCCGATAGCATAATGGTGCGCCTGGGTTTACGTTCTACCTTTTTGTAAACTTAACGGAAAAGTAGCGCCCTGCGCGCCTTGAGTCGCGTGCGTTTGTGCCCTGTTCTACAGCGTTTGCGCTTGAAAAAGAAAGCGAAGTGGAAGCAAACAGCACGCAATACGCCCTGCCACAGTGGGTAAGCGTGTGCACAGAGGTGAAGCGCAAATCGCTTCCCTGGGCGGTATCTGCTTTCACCTCTCCCCAGGCGACCCCAGGCGAAAGGGGGGGGTGGGTGGGTCCGGGCCGCCGAAATCGGTCGCCCCCCCCCTTTCGCCCGGGCGAAAGGGTCGGCGAACTTGGACAACCTCTTAGATAAAACAAGGAGAAGTGGCGGGGCCTCCGCCTCTGACACACTAGCGGCCCACCCCCTCGCGCCGCTCGAGGTCCTGGCTTGGGGGATCCGAATTGGCTGCGGGGGCGCGGCGGACGCAGCCCGGGACGCTTCACGGGCCGCGCAGGTGCTGGGATCGAGCTCCTGACGCGGCAAAGAAGTGGCGGCGCCGAAATGGAAGCCCTGCCGCAGCAGGCGCCTCCTCGGGAAGCCGAGGCCCGTCGGAAACAGCAAGTATCACGATGCGCAACGGTGAACAGGTGCAGTGTTGTAGTTGTATTATCGCTCCGATGTTCGGCCGCTGTCGAGAGGCGCGGCGCCAGAATGGCCGCCGGCGGTTGATCGCGGCCTATGGGGAAAAAGTGGGGCGCTCTAGCCTCTTAGGCAGGTTGCGGCCAGTCTGCTAGAGTAGTAGCTATCTCAAAAGACTAAGGGCTCGCAGCTGTCGCTGCGCTGCCCTGCTTGTAAGCAGCGCGGTCGCGGGGCACGCTTTGATGCAGCTGCCCTGGTGACGCGCAGCTGCGATTGCTTTGGCGATACGTTAAATACAGGACTGAGGGTCCGCGTACTCTCATGGGCGAGCTAGACTCAGGGCCCTGTGTAGTTGCAAATCGCGACCCGCTAAGTGATGCGGCGCGCCTACAGATTTCTGCTCGTGGCGCTGCCGAAGGAACAGGACTTGGAGCTGTGGAAGAGTTTGCGTCTATTCTAGATAAGCAGCAAAACCGAAACAGAATCAAAAACGATCACGCCGCTGCCGGACCCGCACGCTGCACCACTTATGCTCGGACTGACCCTTGGTAAAAAGGGAGCTGTCTTGGTCTTCTCAGCTGACAAGCCAAACCAGAGCCGGTCTCTCGTTGCTATGGATGAGGACTATGAAGAAGTACAGCAAGAAGCTCTTCCATCGTGAAAATGCACGCACTTCCGTTCAGTTGCCTCTTTCTTCCGTGTTGATGTTGAAGGGGGATCGCAGAGGGCCACTTCCGTCCGAAACCGCGCTTCGACGTGTCCTTGATCATTGATGTTGCTACAAGTATTTCAGTACAGCAGCAGCAGCAGCACGCGCAGCAGTGCCTGCAGCTTTTTTTTCGCGGCAAGAATTTCAACGTTTGGGAAAGATTCTCTTTGTAAAAAAGACGACGCATCAAATTATACCGGATCTATATACATAAACATAGTAGTGGAGACGACACGTCAAATACTATGGAGCAAACGCAGTTTATCGACAGGTGGTTGCATCTCTACGCGGACTGGACCCGCAACGAGAAGGAAGCCACCACGTCCACATGCACACGCTGCACGAGCGACAGCGATGCGGAGACTCTATGCTCGCGGGGAGGGTCGGAATGCCCGGAGGAAGAGTTCGGCGCTGTGGCGGACGAGTGGGAGCAAGGAAATGCCGCCACCACTTCCACACGCTGCACCAGTGATAGCGAGCCGGAGGAAGAGTTCGGCGCTGTGGCGGACGAGTGGGAGCAAGGAGATGAGGACTGGGGCCACGCGCAGAACTACCACCGCAAGCAAGCGCCCTCCCCTGCGCCGCCCATCAGCACCGGGGGCGAGACGGCCTCGAATCGTACCACATCTATCTACCACCATAGTACTTAAATTAATACGTCGAGTTCAACTTCAACCATATTTATCCATAGCCACTTGCGTCCGTTGACAAGAATTTTTGGCGTTCGTGTACTTAGGTAGAGTGATGCCAACATCACTCCTTGTCATAAGCAGTTGAAACTCCTACTTCCTTACGTTGAGACCCAATCGATTCCGAATCAATCGCAACCGGCTTCACCACAGTTTACATCGTGCGGCCGACAAGGAGGCCATCGGGCACCAAGGACAAGCCTCCGGCGGTGGCGCGCAAGGTGCCTACAATCAGTGCTGTCCCGAGCAGTGTATCAGAGAACCCGGAAAAATCCCTCGAGATACGCGCATGGGAAACCAAGGACAGGCGGCCTCCAGCGGTGACGCGCGAGGTGCCTACCATCAGTGCTGTCCGCGTCAGTGCGCCGGAGAGCACGGGAAAGTGCCTCGAGAGGCACGGCGCTTCTCGTGCGCCCGAGAGTCTGACGAAGGAGCAAGGACAGCACCAGAACCGGCTGGGGGCTGGTACATATACTCACACAACGAACTGTTTCTTGCTGGATCTAAATCGGCTTCGAGTTTCTGTTTCGTACGTTAAAGACTAGTCAGTGGTTGCAATAGAGCATGAGGATAAAAAATGAATCGTATATCATATGAAATACGAAGGCACGACATGCAAGTGCTGATCTTATGGTCTTAGCTGTGAGCTATGCTCGAAACAATACTCCCACAGGGGTGATCCATCCACATAGCATGCCCGATTCGATCAAAAACTCCGTTCCACAGCGCAACAAGGCCAGCACAAACACGACTGCAACGTGATTGCGACGCGCTACGGGTACCACGTCGACTTGCAACGGCGGGCCGCACCTCCCGTGTCTCGACAGATTGGCGCTTCGCGTCCCGACTCTCGACAGATTCGCGCTTCGCCTCCCGTGTCATCTTCGCGGCAGCAGGCGGTCCTTCGGGACGCCGAAGCTCGGCGGAGGCAGGAAATACTTCGCAGGGAGGAAATCCGCCGGCAGCAGGCGCTCCTTCGGGACGCCGAGGCTCGGCGGAGACAAAGATCCCAGCTGCAATACTATCACGAACAACGGCGGAGAGGTGCGTGCTTTTTTTTCCGATATATCGCCGGCGCAGGCTATCGCTATAGGTTCAGCGCAGTGAGTGTAAGTATCTATACCTCTACAGACACGAAACTGGCTGCCCCACTCAGGAGAGCTTCAGCTGCTTTGCTCAAGCATAAGTATTAGCGAAGTCGTGTCTGGGTTCAACAGATTCAGTGAAACGGCAAGCCCTTTCCTCCAGGGGGAGAAGACTGTGGCCCGCCGAGAGGATCAGAGCCTGTTTTTTTGCTGGTCTCACTTACTCCGGCTCAACACCTCTCTCAATAGCTTAATCAACCCAATCACAGGTGCGACGCTGCACCCGTTCCAGCGGCTGTACCAAGAGTTTGCGGGAGCTCGGATCCAGTACGAGGAGGCAAGGTTCCAGAGGAGGCAACAGCGGCTGATCGCGGCAGGATATGCGGTACCTATATCGCCACTCAGCGAGGTCGGCACGCCGCTGTGAGAGGTCGGGGCGGGAGGAAAAAAAAAATAGTGAAGAGAAATAAAGTGAAAAGTTTGGCTTCTCGTGGTGAAAAACTACACTACCCGTCGGATCAGCGGCACTCTCGCCCAACGACTGGATGAGCCAGGTGGACCGCAAGAACAAGGTACGGCGGCTCGACACGTTTCTGCGGGGCTGCGTGGAGTACATCGACGGGTCGGCACCGTTCTTGCCCGAGAAGCTCTACGAGTCGGCGAAAGCGGACCACAGAATGCGGCACGGGCACGCGGATGCACAGGCGGCGAAGATGCTGCTGCCTAGTAGAGAGGCTGCTCCAGATGAGCTTGAACATGGCACGGGGGAAGGTGCTGGTGAAAGCCGCGCTGTTGCGGCTGGAGGTGTTCCTCCGATCACAGCTGCGGAAATCAAAAATAGCGCGCGGCCGGACCTCCTGGTGGTAGCACGGTGGTGGAGAACGTCGCGGGGGCGGGGGAAGAGCGGGACTTCGCGGCGCGCAACTTCAGCGTGTCAGCGAGGGCACGAAAATGTACGACCTTCCGATTGTCGATGAGCTGATGGAGGGGACTCGAAAAGAGGGTCCGCGCATCAAAATTCTACGATTACCGCCGCGAACTTGACTTCCGATGCATATACCAGATGCGGCGTTTCATCTCAAAAAGGACTACGAGGTCGAGGAGGAGCAAGCGATTGCAAGAGCAGAAATGGAGGCGCGATGGGCGGTTCTGCTGAATCCCGAAGGGGCGCAAGTGGTCGACTGGAGTTTTGAAAGCCACACACACGCCAGGAATACGAGGAAGGAACCAGGTTTGGAGCCGGAGAATGTGCAAGAAAGTGGGGAGAAAGGAAATGCAGAAGGAGCAGCCGCAGAAGAAGGTCGTGATCAAGCTCAGGCGGCAGCTGTGGCCGTAGCGTCCGCGAGAGGTGCTGAAAGCCAGGCTGCCCAACAGCGAGGCCACGCGGAGCAGCCGAACGAGGGGGCAAACAGCGTTCCAGGTGGTGAAATGGGCGAAGGCGCTAAAGCCGGCGTCGGAGCGCCGCGGCAGGCGTCGGCGTACTCGGATACCGGGGCGTACCTGGAGGCGAAGACGGGCACCTCAGTAACCGTTGATCAGGCGTCGGCGTACTCGGATGTCGGGGCGTATCTGGAGGCGAAATCTGCCAGGAATCCAGGGGGAGGGCCGGAGGGTGAAGCGGCCGCAGCGAAACCACCACCGGAAGTAACAAGCGGCAAGGAGGCGGCGCCGCAGCCGCAGAACCGCGAAGACGGTCTATCTGCCGCAGGCGATGCATCCCAACACACGTCGAAGCGGGTACTAGGCCTGCACAAAAGCTTGGCGCCAGCTGGTTCTCACCAGCATGTGGAGCTGAAACGGCACCACAGCGACTTTGCGGAAGTGCTGCACGCCGACTGGGAGGACTCGTGCGGGAGACAAGTAGTCCTGCCCGGCGACGTCACCTCGTGGGCCATCGCTTCTGGCTGTACAAGCACCTCTTGATTCCGAACGCCCCCGGCCCGGAATCGGAACATCACGGTCACGATCACCACGTCGGTGCAATCTGAAACAGCAAGCTCCGCTTCTGCGTGCGCGACGGCTGTGGTCTCACTTTTGCCGGCGACGCGCAGGATTTCAAACTGACCCGGACCACGGTGCACAAACGACGGAAGGATGCGCCCATCACGCGAAAGGACCGGCAGCCCCCGGCGACGAAACGACTCTCCGAAAAGCAATTGGCAAGAAGCAACTGGCAGATCGGCGGGCGGCGCGGCGACAGCAAATACGAAACAGGCCTGCCGAATTGGCGGCGGCCGAAGTGCGAGAAAAGGAGCGACGGGAGGAGCTCCGATCAGAGAAAACTGCGTAGGCGGCGGAGCGGAAGCTGCAGGCGCGGCTGCAGAACGAAAATCGGATAGCGATGTTGAGAAACGGTGCGCGAAACAGCTAAAGGCGACGACGTGTCTGATCGCGAGCTTGCCGGAATCGATACGGCCAGTCGCGGGAAAGACGCACAAGGTGCAATCTTGACCCACGGGGCGGGTGCGAGAAAACGACGGATGAAAGGGAAAGTCGACGCCCACGTGGACCAGCGCGCGCAAGAGAAAGCGAAATACCCCGACGGAAACGCGCGGAGATTCTGCGTGCGCACTGGGACTGGTGCATGAAAAAGGCGCGCGAGGGAAAGACTCGCTCAGATGAAGAAGACGAAGCAGAGGCTGAACCTTCAACATCCGCAGTTGCTGCTTCTCCTGAACACAGCGCAAGTCCGAGCGGTGGGAGCAGCAGAGGATTATATGTCCGGGTCCTCGGGGGTGGGCACGCCGCTGAGCTGTGAGGTCCGGGAAGGAACAGCATAACCAAATACATAGAACGTTTACCGCTTTGTTGTGTAGCAAATTGCTCGAAAGACATTCGTAGCACGAAATCGAGAGAAAGACTTTTGTCCGAGGAACCGGCCGCACGTTTAAAATTGTGTGTATAATCGATCTACACTGCCGTCGCACGATGACCACCTGCGCTGAATGAAAAACAAAGACAAAGCGTCGAAGAAATTGCTTCAGATTGATGGAAAGAAAAGAGCGACGGCACAGAATGCTAGTCCCTGCTCGAGTTTAAATACCCAGGCTTGCATGGACTTGACTTCTTCGGATGAGACTCCAGTATGCGCCGCCTTTTCGGGAGGTCCGGTCGCTGTGAAAAAGGCCCTGCTGCGTTTTCCATTTCCAACAGTTGCGTAGCAAAGCCTGTAAAAGCAAGGGAGGGAATGAGGAGTTTCATCCTGACTAGGAGAGATAAGTGCTCGCGCAAGAGGGTATCCTGCTAGCTTGAACGCCAAGTAAAACGAACACGACGATATCACTTTTGGCACATGCATGGTCCGCAACTAGTACTTTGATTCGAAATTCATCGCCTTGTTGGGCTGAAGCTGGTATACGGCTATACACTGACTCACTGTCACTTCGATAGCGCAAACGCTACCAAATAGGTTGTGGTCACCACTGCGCCTGCGAGGCAATAGGCGCACACCATGGCGATATGACTTGAAGCCGAATGCTCTAAGCAATCCGCAACGCGGCCGCCTTCCCCGCTCCACCGGACGGAGCCAGCAAGTGCAGTTAATCGGAGCGACCCGATTTTCACCTCTTTTACTCCGACGGGACGGCGCTGCTCTCCGTCGCAGTTCTTCAGAGCTTCAACGCGACGACGCTGCTCTCTGTCGCAGTTAGTTCTTCGCTCACTGCTTCGCCGCGACGAGGTTGCTCGCCGGCGTGATTGCCGACCTTCCGCCCCCAGCGTGTCTTCACTCCCCGCGTGAGCGCTGCCCTGCTTCAGTTCGAACAGCCGCGCGCTTGAGCAATGCCGCCGCCGCTCAATACCGGCGCCAGTATCAGAAGCGGCTACAAACCTATGACGGCGCTCGTGCTTCGCGGCGGGGGGCCTTCGACGGCGCGCGTGCGATCGAGGAGAACGGACCCACATCCGTGACCTTCACAGAGGAGCCGGACGCGCGTGCCTTGAAATACGGGCGCGCGCCATTACTTCGCACGGCCGCCCAGCGCCAGGAGGTATATGAAGAGCGAAGATTTCGTGCCGGGAGAAACGGCGACGGCGGAACGCAGGCACGTGCCAGTGCTGCGCATGGCCGTAATTCCTCGGGAAGAGTGCTTGGTCTACACGCCAGAAGATTCCGCTGCGGTTGACCCCTCGGCTTCGGTTGACGGAGATGTGCGGCGAGGAGCACGCGAACCAGGTCGAGGAGCGTGCGCAGCAGCTGTGTAGCCAAATACTTACATTAGCTCTGTTGTGTAACCAAAAAACGACTTCCACTGTCCGCGCGCGCTCACAATGCTCCACGAAGCGAAGGAGAGCAAGGAGGGGAAAGCGCCCAGAGCTACGCAAAAAACTGGAAGGACGAGGCGGCCCCTTCACATTGGGGGGGCGACAAAGGGCCCCGCCCAGAAAATGGAAGCGAGCCGGCGGAAGGTGCGCGGGCGGCTTTGCTGCTCGTTTGTTTTCTGTCTAACCTTTCCGCGCTTTTACGCATCAGCTGCGACGCGTTGGCATTGGCGCAAAAGAAACGGAAAGGCAGGGCGGGGGCCGCGCATGAAAAGCGTACGCACAAAAACGGAAAACCCACCCGACAGCGCTCGAAAAGCGGCCACGAAAAAAAAACCGCACGTAGAGACAAGACGCCGGGGCCTAGTCACAGCTTGGGCGGATTCATTTATGTCCGCACGGCATGCGCCTCCCTCTTCTTGGCATTCCATTGATAGACATGGCCCTCCGCCTTTTTTGAAGTGGGCCCAGGTATTCGGGCTCAGACTCACGCGCCCGGGCCGTCATACTTACCAAGCCACCCAAGCAGGTAGACCTAGACGATGCAGGGGGTCAGCGAACTACTGGCGCAAAGCCGCGAGCGATTCATGTGCTCGAGATTCGGGGTTCGAAGTGATGAGCCGCGCGCCACACCCGTTGCCGATTTCGCACGGGCAGGGGCTGCGCTGAATAAAAAAGAAAAACAGGCGGGCGAAGAGATCGCTTTGCAAAATGTTGGCAAGAAGGGCGCGACGGCGTAGACCGCCAGTCGCTGCCCGAGTTCAAACACTCAGGCTTACTTAGATTTGATGTCGGTTTCTTCGCGTGAGAAGACAGCACGCGCCGCTATTTTGGGAGGGACGATACGGTTCGTGGTCCGTTGTAGAAAGCTCCTGCTGCGTTTCCGAGGAAAGTCTGTAAAAGCCAAGGAGGGAACGAGGAGCTTCATTCTGACCAGGAGAGATAAAGTGGCTGCGCAAGGAGGTGTCGCGCTAGGTTGAACGCCAAGTAAAATAAACATGAAAATATCACTTCTGGCAGATGCGTGGCCCGCAACTACTTTGCTTCTTATTCGACTTTTTCGGTTTGGCCTAAAGCTGGCATTATTTGGCCTACAGCTGGCATTGCTAGACACTGACTCACTGTGATAACGCGCGCAATAAATTGGCTCTGGCCACCACGACTGCGTATTTTAGACATTAGGCCCACACCTCACCATGGCGATATGACTTCAAGCCGAATGTTGTATAAGCAATGAATCCGCAGCGCGGCCGCCTTCCTCGCTCCACCGGACGGAGCCAGCGGCGGCGATGAATCGGGTCGCTCCGATATATTTCACCGGCAGCAGGAACGTCGGATCTTCTCGCCTCCGCCGCGGCAGCGCCTCCTTCCTCCAGGAGGCGTGCCTCTTCTACCTCGGCGGCGCCCTCGCCTTCGGGTTCGTGACGCTTGCCACGGGCGACCTTCCCGCTTGGTCGCAGCAGGTGCTCGACTCCTTCCGGCGCCTTTCCCTGTTCCCCCTCGTGGTCCTCCTCTCCGTCAGCTACGTCTGCGGCATCGCTGTGGGCGTTCCGAACGTGATTCTGAACACGGGCACGGGGGTGCTGCTCTCCAACGAGCCGCAAACGGGGCTGGGATTCGGGGCCGCGTTTGCAGTGAGCTGCGCCGTGGCGGCCGTCGGCCTGGTGGGCGGCGCCGTGGCGGCATTCGGCCTGGCGAAGACGGTCTTTCGCGGGTACGCCGAGAGGCTCGCTGGGGGCGCACCGATGACATCAGCACCAAGGCTTCAGCTGCCAGAAAGGTCGTCGGCTGACGGCGGAGCGGCCACACCGCGCGACACAGGTGCTGCCGCAGCTGGGGATCGACGTCAAGCCGGTGTTGCCGGAAGCTCTTCTGCCTCGCAGCGGCTCTTCCGCGCGCTCCAGCGCGGGCTGGGCGAGAACGGCGTCTTTCTCTCCGCGCTGATGCGCACGTCGCTACCGCACGTGGTCGTGAACTACGGACTGGCGATCGTTACTGTGGAGAAGGACGAGGGCCAGGTCCGATCGGCACCAGAGACAATGCCTTCTTTGGAACGTCAAGCCCCCTCGGTCTCGGCAGCCGGGTTTCCGCTCCACAAGTTCGTGCTCGGGTGCGTGGGCCACGCGCCCTGGATCGTGGTGTATTCGTGGCTGGGGTGCAGCATCGACTCGCTCTCAGAGCTGCTCGCGGGCACGGAAGACTCGGGTTCGGCGGCGGCGCGAACCTACGCCGGCCTGGCCGCGCTGTTGCTAACCAGCATCGCGCTCACGTGCGTGACGCGCCGGGAGCTGAGGAAGGCGATGGAGTCGGGGGAAGGAAGCGCGGGGGGGACAGGGGTCAATGCGAGGTGAGAGTCGAAGACGGCGATCGAGAAGGGAAAATTCAAATTTTCGAAGAGGCGAAGGCGGTCCGATGGAGGACGCAGCCGGGGGCGGCTTTCGGTCTTCGTTTGATAGCAGCGCGGCCATTATGAACCCACCTGAGTGGTCGGCCAATACTGTTGTTGGGCCGGATGGTAGCAAGCCGGGACCAGCAGTGATGGTCTCTCAGTGACTGCAGCTGATCATGATACGGGATGAGGATTATACTTCTTGCAAAAAGTAGGTGGATCGGTGTGAGGGAGTAAGGCGACACGTGCAGCAGCAGAAGGTGAATGAGCGGAGGCTTGAGAAGAATGCTGAGGCTTGTAGGTTTGAAACAAATATATATGATCTCACAAAATTCATTTAGCCTTCACCTGGGTGGTCGAACGAGGCGACGACGCCGAGAAGGACTGACTTGCGCTCTCTACTCACGTACCCATCACTCATCTTTTTGCTTTGAGTTGACACATACATGCTAATTCTGTATTTTGAGTGGGAATCTTCGATTCTACTAACGTAGGTTTGGCTTCGTCTTCGAGAGGTTCATCTAAGTACACAACTAAACTGTCCGTCCGTGGGGAGGAGGATCCTAGAAAGCTGTAAGGGGCCCGCAGATGACATGACTGCCCTCCGGGTCCTCCGAAAATGCCGGCCGTGTTTGATGTCCAACAGAAACTAAAGACTTTGAGATACTAGGCAGGCCGGACCCTCTCAGACTTCTGGTTCATGCGCGCCCGGTGCTAGTCGTTTGGCCCGTCTAGTAATCAACATATTGAGCCGTGCTCTGCAACAAGTACAAAGACCATGCGATGAGGAAGTACCTATGACAAACTAAAAAAAAAACTTCGAACAGCGGCAGAATACTGCTTTCGGATCGATCAGATCGAAGGACGAGAGATATCGGCATCCCGGCTGTTCGCGGCTTCGGTTCGTGGTTTTCCGCTGAAGTAGAGAGACGCTCTCTGTTTGATGAGAGATAAAGGGCGCAGAAGATGAAGCTGCCTGCATCGATGACGGCAACGCAGCTAGTGAGCGCATCTGTGCCTGCGCCAGGAACTGCGTCGAGCACGTCAGGCGTTTGTTCCATTGCGTCTGCAGTTTCGAAGAACAAGAAATTCAAATCTTGGAAGTGCAAAGCAGTGCTCGTACTCCTTCGTATTGAATGGTATTCTTTCAGTCAAACTCAAGAAAGGGCAAGAAAAGTTGTAGATGAATGCGGAAGATGAAAATGGCGTGAATATCGGAGCCCCCGATCGGGACCACAAACAACACTGCACTCTTGGGAAAATCGTTTTGCCTCCGGATATAAAAAGAGAGCGGCCGCTCGGCGACCAATCGCTCGGCGGCAGTTGCTTGCCTTGCTTCGCTGGGCTGTCGAGTGCGCTGTCGAGCGTCATCGTTCCCCAGACTCTACGATCTGTCGACATGTTGCCGGCCTCCCGTCAGACACCCGTCACCACCATGAGCCAAAATTTTGGCTCACGGGACTCCGCCGCTGCTCCCCGGCCTCTCCTCGCCCGCGAACGCCTCCCCCAATCGAGCAACTCCGTGTCGGTCCCCTCGGTTCCATCGTCCTCTTCGCCTTCCCAGATCATCTCCGAGCAGCAGTCGTACCAGACGGCTCGGAGCCAGCAGCACTCGCTGTCGTGGCGCTCGGCGAACAGCCAGAACTACAGTGGGACCGCGATCGGATCTTCGGCTTCCCGTCCGAGCTCTACGGCGAGTAGTCGCGGCTCGGGAGTTCTGACGCGCGCCTCCGGGGGAACTACTTGTACTTCCACCGCTGGGACGAGCAGTAGAACGCAGCCTACGCACAGCTTTTTCCAGCGGCCGTCGTCGGCGAGCGCGCAACAAGCGGCGAAGCGGGGGTCGGCGCTGCAGGCGAGCCGGTCCGCGGCGGCGCTGCCGCAACAGGGAGGTCACCTCCGGGCAGGAGGTAGTTGTAGTAGCGGCGGGGGAGGTAGCAGTAGCACTTCTAGCAATAACGGCACCGGCAACGGAAACCCAATTGCGAGCCGGAGCAGCAGCGGGCTGCCGCCGCGGGGAGGTCACCAGGGGGAGCATCGGACTGCACAACAGGGCAATCTTCTGTCGAACGCGGCGGCGAGGTCTCCGCTCGGGGGCATTCCGTTCCAGCAGCCGCAGATGCTCCAAACTTCGCCGATGGGGTTTTCGCCGTTGGACAAGATGGTGGTGGAGCGGCGAACAATTCCGCAGGCGGGAGTCCCGGGGGTCGGCAGAGCGGCGTCGTCGTCTGTCGGAGGCCTGACGGGTGGGGGTCTGACGTTCAGAGGGACATCATCGGCTACTTCTTCGGCACAGCCGCAGCGGCATCAAAGTGAAACCCACACCGGGATCATAAGCTCTACTTCGAGTAGTTCATCTTCGGTCTCGACGGCGGGGACCAGAGGGTCTTCCTCGCAGCAGTTGATGATGAACTCCCCGTCGGCGGCCGCGCAGCATGAGCAGATGCAGAGCTGCCGCGCGCCTCTCCCTCGCGCCCAGAGCCAACAGCTGCCCCCCAGGGCATCGCGGGGGTTTGTCGTGTCCGATCCGAGCCGCAGGTCCCCCCGCGACGCCGCGGGCGGAGCGCGGGAACATCAATTGCCAGCGGCGGCTTCGATGAACTCCTCGAAATCGACCTCTTCTGCGTCCCCGACGGACGACGGAGACGCCGTCTTCCCGCCCAACGGCGTCGAGAACCACTACGCCATAGCCATACGGGACCTGTCCGGCAGCCCCATGGACGGGGCTGGGGCTGGCGGAGTTGCGGGCGCAGCGGCAGGGCCAGCAGCGTCAGGCCGGAGCGGCGGCGGGGGATCGAGCTCAAGTAGGTCGGTGTCGAAGAAGAGCTCCCTGTCGTCGCTGCAGGGTAGAGCAGGACGAGAAACCGCGTCGGCATCGGTCTCTTCCGTGCAGCGGGAAGACGGCTTTTGCCCCTCGTCCTCGTCCACGGCAAAGCTAGTGAAGACGTCCACGCGAGTCCGGGAGGGGGAGAATTGGAACAGCCGAAGCGCAGCCTCGAACTCAGCTGCAAGTGTTGGGAGTGCTGGGCGCGAAACTTGCAGTAGCGCAGTGGATGGACAACTAGAACGGGCAGGTTTCGCGCCGCCGCCGGTACTGAAAAGCGGGCCGCCGGCGCGGTCGCCACGAATGGCTTCCGGCGGAGCGGCCTGTCCGCGGCCTTTTCCTGCTGCTGCATCTGCTTCTGTCTCGGCGCAGGAAGCTTCCCCAGACCCCTTGGACCGGCCGACGAGCATGCACTACGTCGAAGAGCTCGTCCGCGACGTGGGCGTGGGCCAGCAACAGCAACACCAACAGCAACAGCCAACATCGGTCTCGGGCCGGGAGTCTAAAAATCGTCTTTCCACCGAAGCGGATGTGGCAGATGATGTTCCGTCAACATCGGATGTTCCATCAACAGATGCCGCGGCAACTGCTCCTGCAGCGGACGAGGTGGAGCGACCCCTGTTGTCGCCCGAGACCATCCTCGCGGGAAACCATACGACAGTAAGAAAAGTTGCGCTGCCTGGGAGGTCCACTTCCCCCCGCTCCTCGGGATCTGGGGGGGATCTGCGAGGGGAACAGGATGTAGTTCAAGAGCACGCACCCCCGCAGCAAATAAGCGACCAGTCATCGGAGCATGATCATACAGCCACTCAGCCCGCATCGATCAATCAAGCGGCGTCGCCAGTGGATACCGTTCTCACGACGGTGCCAAGAGCCTCGGAGGTGGGGAACGACGAGATGCCCGTGGCGGAAGTAGGACAAAATAAATCGGAGATCGATATTAACAGCAGCAAAAATGACAAAAACCTCTCGGCGGATCCGGAGTTTTTGCGGAAGGAGGTTTCCCTGCTGAAGTACCAGCTCAAGGACTCCGTGCGGGTGCGGGACCTGTGGAAGCGACAGCACACGTCGGCGCAGCAGAAGCTGCGCAGCATGGAGACGCAGCTCCGCGAGCTGCGGGCGCGCGAAACCGAGGTAGCGGTGGATCTTTCTAGTAGACCGCGCAAAGAGTCGTCGGTCTCGAACGCCGACTCGACCTCTGGGATGATGATGAACAACTCGACCATGAATTCCGAGTTCTCCGAGAGCCGCGCTGCGGAAATGGAAGAGCTCATCCGCAAGCTGGAGGCGGCGCTGGAGGAGAAAGACAGGGAGGTGCGCGTGCTGAAGCAGAGCAGCAAAGTAGAGCAAAATTTTCGGACCTCCGAGCAAAGGGAAAGCAGTAGGCAGAGCAGGTTGTCGTCGCCAACGGACGTGCGGAACGAACTCATCGCGCAGAGCTGCGGCACCGCGCTTTTTTCAGGAGCAACTCCTGCGGCCGAAGCAGATCATCCGCCCAGCTCCTCTTCTAGTAGTACTTCTACTTCAGACTCTGCATCTGCCCCCGCTGTACAGCCCATCGCTACGAAGGGTACCGCGCCGCCGCCGCCGCCATTACCAGCTGCGAAAGGCAAGGGAGCCGCGGGGAAGAAGGGGGGGCCGCCGTTGCCAGTCGTGCCAAAGGCGATGCCAATCAAGGGGAAGGGGAAGAAGGACCCGAACCAGGGCAAGGGCAACGGCCTGGTGAATCTGCATTGGCGCCCCGCGCAGCCGCCGCCCTGGGCGCGGCGGGGCTTCAATGCAACGAGCGCGTTCGGAGCTCCTGGCGGAGGGGAACATCAAAGTGGGGGCTCGTCTTCTTCAACTGGTGTCCCACCAGGTCCCGGGGACAACAATTCGGGGAGCAGCGGAGGTGCACTTCTGAACCCGGGTACCTCATCAGATGACGAGTTTTTGAAGGCGTTCCTGAAGTACAACGAGTTGGTTGAGGTCGAGTGCGAGGGGGTGCCGGTGAAGCTCGAGTTTCTGGAGGACGCCGTGGTGGCGAATGGCGTTGGGTGTTAATAAGGGGACCAGATGGTATAGGTAGGCGACGAGGCTAGATAATCAAAGTGATAAGTGCGAGTTCGTCGTTGAGGGTGTATGGGGGGGGGTGCCGATTTATTCGAGGATCAGTCCTATGGAGCTATTGACTTTTAGGAGGTAGGGAGGAGGGAAAAGCTAGAGCTCACTCATTGTCAGCTCGTTCATTGTCAGCGGTCGGCAGACCATTGGAACCCCTGTCAGATGGAGCCTGCAGGGGTTCCAGTGGTCTGCCGACCGCGGAATCGCAATAAAGCCCCCGCGCCCGCTCTTCTAGTTTGACTACTAACTGCAGGGCTGACCGCGACCCCTCTCCAGGAGCAGCACACATCAGCATCACGAAATGGACCGCGGGGAGCCCCCCCAAAAAATCACTATACTTATACCCCCTTGTAAATCAAAATCACTTACCTACCTTAGACTTTTTACCTATAGCCACTGGTCCGCCCATAAGCGTGGCAGTTCTTCGGCGAGTGGTTCTGCGGGGCCGACGCGCAGGAGGACGATCTACAGCCTGCAGACGTTCGCGGAACACCGCCAGCTCCCGGAGGAGATTCTCACTGAGTACTTCCAGAAGAAGCGGGCGACGGTAGATCTGTCCTCGATGAACGGCATCCATTCGGTGCTAGGAGGCGGGGGAGGGAAAGCGACGAAGCCGCAGCAACAAAGTACTTATTGTGGATGCGGTTCTTGTCCTGAATCTGATGCTGTAGTTCTTGTAGTTTGCAAGCTTGATTGTTGTAGCAAGAGGCTCGCTTTGGCTTTGGTTTCTACTTCCGGAGAAATTTGGTTTCAGGAGAAACTAATGCGCATGAACCCCAACCCACCCACTCTCCCTCGGCAGCCATTCTGCTCGACGAGAAGCGCATCCGCATGCTGGAGATTCTTCTGCAGCGGCAGAAGATGACTACCCAGCTCACCGGTAAGGATTCCATCCTGGCGATCAAGAAGGCCTTTCTGAGTTGCGACTACGACCTGGTGCCGCTGGACTCGCTGGTGATCGTGCGCAACGTCCACATCGTGCACGTGGAACTCGGCGAACCCGTGCGGAAGTTATGGTGGGACCAGCTGGTAAGTGAGTAAAGTGGTCCAGGGTCTGCAGGTCCCCCCCGTCCTCTACAAACTGTTAAAATCGCAACCC